>OOFE01020606.1:0-33015 GCA_900323365.1 Monocentris japonica | reverse complement strand
CCCCCCAACATTATTGAACATCCTGCCAAAAAACCCCTGCTGCTTTCCAAATGAACTTGAGTCAGCACAGAATATTTGCTTCAATGAGACAGACTATCACCAAGCTAAGTATCCTAACAACATCTGTGAACCAGGGATGCTCAATAAGACAACTACATATTGGGCTCAGTTCTAAAACATCAATAACATGTCTTCATATTGGCAGGTGCTTGGTAAAATGAAAAGAAGGTGAGGGTGCTCGTCCCTAGTACATCTAGTACACAAAACTGTGTTGAAAACTGAACTTTCAAGAGCATGTTGTAGTTATATCACACTACCCAGTCCTATCACAACTGAGAAAGGAAGCACGAAAGCTGTGACGACAGAGCATAATCTTCCGTTATGTTAGGCAACAGAATACTGAGTGCAGTAAAGGAAACAGTGAGAGGAAACACTAACGTCTGAGCCTAATTGCTGTCTGACATAGACCTTGCTGAACAAAATGCCCTTACTTTACATGCCTTGATTTCCACATCTTTTCTACTGGATGAAGACTTCTTCAAATGAATGATAATGATACTGGTCTAACTTTTCACTTAAGTCTAAAAGGTGGAAGGGAGCTGGCACTGAGAAAACTTGAGAATACTTGGCGAGAATACAGACTACTCCTTAAGACATCTGTGTTCTTAGCCTTTATGCCTCAGCAATCATGTAGGTTAACCTAATCTGGTTTAGAGTGGTCTGTTTTTAAAGCAAAAATAACAAGCTCACGTTTCCCAGAACCTCTATACACAGCAACCGAGACCCTGTCACACTAAAATGTTACAGAATACAAGTATTTCCCCAGTGGAAAGGCCTTACAAACGGCATTTACACCACATGACACTAAAACTATCCACCCAGACTAACAGTAACTGAACTCTTTTAGGTGGGGTGGAAGCGCCTCAAAGCTGGGGTGACTCACTGACTGTGCAATGGAAGTGGAAACGCTCTATAACCGACTATTGCCTACCCAAAAGTGTTGTCATATCTCAAAACACAAAATATTGAGAAACATTGTGTCTAAAATGTAACTGATCGTTCCTGACAATTTTGTAACAGGATGGTAAAGGATGGCCTATTTTTATTATTCTCAATTGTTCATTATTGAGAACAAGTGATACTTTTTATATGGGTGCACGGCCATGATACATCACCATGTTACACTGTTTGGAGCACCAGAAGGTTTGTACCTTGATATGTTTTTTTTTTGTAGCAGTGGGAGTGAGGGAATTAGCTGTGTTTGCCAGGTATCTCCTAGCACCCATACAGACCAGCTTTAATGAGAAGAACAAGAACATCAAGAAGAACTGCAGGACCCACCCTGGGCAGTTGTCCAACACAAAGCCTGTCTCCTCAGGAAAATGCGGATATGCTGATACCATAAACTTAGCTAACTACACAAGATGAAAAAGGGTGTAGCCGGAGGGTGACACGAAATGCAGAATGGTGCTCGCTGCTACTTTGCCACATGATGTGCTAAAAAAAGGGTAATAAAAAAAGGGTGATTACAATGCCAAGCATCTTCAACTTCTGGCTGCCCATGCCATTAACTATCCAGTCATTAAATATCTGGCCAGAGGCTAGACTCAAGCACCAAGACATGTCAGTGGCATGACTGCAAACTCACAACCATGATGAGACAGAAACACTCATCAAATTGATTAACTGAAACCAATGCCATCATAAAACAGACATTTACCCCATCTAATGCCTCTCAGCTGGTCCTCATGTGGCTGTCCACGCTGGTCAGAAGACTCCTCAGACACGTTTTGAGTTAACATGAATCTTTAAGACAAGCCTGGCTTCAACTGTAGCTCCTTTTACAACTTCTCATCTGTCACAGGAAATATTGCAGGCTAGGTCTGGGTGCCTGGGAACTTTGGTAGGTGTTAATTACGGTGCTGCTGGGTGAGGGACTCATTTATAATCACAGACTGAGAGGTCCGTAAAGCTAACAGTGCAGTGGAGAAGGGAAGAAGACGAGTAAAAACAACCAAGAGACAAAAAAAATCATGCTCCCTAGCGCCAGTGGCCTTGGATTATATGAAGGATTAAATTGAAGAGGTACTACAGGTAGTTTATCAGGTATTGTGGCAATTACTCGAGTCAGTCAACTAAATTAAAAGCAAACTTTTCAATCTCTCGTTAACTCCAAGCAGGTGCTAGAAAGTCTCCCCCGAATGACATTTCCTGAAAATACACTTACCAGCCCAAGTGCGTTGTTTCGCAATGTCTCGTGATTAATAATAGCTGTAGATTGTTGTAAGGCTTTTCGGAAGGTAAACTAAATGAGAAAAGTCCTTTCTCCGTCGCCCCTTTGGGCCATTAGTTGCATTAGCTGACTGGCTGCAGTAACACCAGACACCAACACACCGCTCTCACTGGTTTTCACGCTGCTGGGAAACAGCTCCTCCCACGAAGCTCACTGTTGGTTATTATTCACCAGTAAACTTCAAGGGAAACACAAGTTGCTTCCACTCAGCACAGTATAGTAGACCTGCTGGTGTCAGAAACGGGTTTCAGACATGTAATTACTTAAGGGTGCTTTACAGGAATGGGGTGGGTGCATGGTGCATGAATGTAGTGTCATTAAAAAGTCTCTAAATAGGAAATCCCAGTAGTAAAGATTGAATAGGGCATGAGCCTTATTCAACCTTTACAAAATAGCACTTTTGGGGCACTTACCTCATGAGACCTAAACTTTATGTCCAACTCTAAAGAAATGTGGTGAGTTCAGCAGAGGGAGGGAAGAAAGTTCATCTTGACAGGGCTTGTAAAAACAAAATAAAATAACTCACCATTTACTGGCTACTTTTAAATGCCTTACATCCCCCTGGCTGGATACATGTTTTTGCTTGGGTAGCCCCAGTGAGAATCACACCTCTATCCCTGACAGTGTTGATGCCATGCTCCACCCACTGAGCTTCAGTAAGGGTTTTACACTTTTTCATGCCAAGGAATTTTGTTCCAGGGGCCTGCATTCAGCTTTGGCATTTAGGATTCAATTATATAACTGTTTACATTGGATGTGGGTAGAAAGTTGTGGTGACAATGAGACCTGTGATTAGATTTGTCAGTCATATATTATCTAGTTTGGATAATTTCCAGTGAATTTTATTATTTTTTTAAATTATGAAACTATTTCTTGTTTTGTTGTGGACCCCCTAGTCCCCCCTCTAGCATCCCTGGACCCCGCTTTGAGAACCACTAAGCTACAGGGCCACAACAAGAGACCATGTCATTTGATAAGTCAGTTGAGGATGATCTTGTGCCAACAGATGTCCTCAAAAACAAAACACGTTTTTAGTCAATATGTTGTCATCAATTTTGAAGTAATTGAATCTAGATTTTTTTAACCAATAAATATCATTCTAAAAGTTGTTTTTTGCCTAATTAATGGTCATTTCACATCTGATATGTCTGGCATTTGATTAGGGCATGCTGGGCACATAACAAACAGTCATGCAGTTTGCTTCCTGGAGAGACTTCAGGAACTGTATTAGTAACTCAACTCCTCCACTAGTGGGACAGCAGGCATCGTGATGGGATGAACAATGTTTTCTGGGCCACAGAGGAAATGAGGATGTAATAAGGAAGGGTTTATTTTTTTGACAGTTTTTACCTCGCCTGAAAATATTTATTTATTGAAAAGATGGCCTGAAGTAACTCACCAGGCCATTTTCCTACTTGAATTTGATATGAAAAATCTTTACTGGTCTGGAGCCAATTTGGATAGCTCCTTGAGTCTGTCTTCATGGAACAATTTCATTATCTCACAAATGAGAGCACAACATTTGGGCGATATTTCAGAGTGTGAAATTAACTTAAAAAGGCAGTAATGGGAATAATTTGTTTGAGGACTATTAAATATTGTAAAATCTGTTGGGCCAGACGGGAAGTTGTGAGTTCAAAGTAAGGACCTTTCTAGTAATAAATTTGCTGTTTTATATGTTCCAAAACAATTTAATCCTTAGAAAGCCAGTCTGAAAACACTTGTAATATTACAGATATAATGTTGCTGACCTGTTTGCTGGGTTTTTAACAATATTTATATTCACAATTGTGAATACAATCTCAATGGTTTATATCTTTTTAGGGGTGATTTTAGGATAAAATGTTGCCAGTCTATACAAGTATAGACTGAAGACTATAGACTAGATATATACAAATATAGACTGCAATATACATGTATAGCCACACACACACGTCAAAACATATGTACAGATATACATATACTAATATGTGTAGATACATGTATATCTATACATGTAAGAACAACAGAAAGAATTCAGACAAATCATTGGATATCCATCAAAAACACAGACACATGTACAGTTAGACATGAAACTTTGACACTGAGAATTAAGTAAAATAAGGCAAGTTTATTTAATATTTCATTTCGCACAATAACGATCACACAAAGCACCCCAAAAGAAGCATTAATGAATCTATGCTGGCCTTCTCTCTGGTTTGGCCTCTGACACGGCTCCTCAGGCTCCTGTCTGTCCAGGATTCTCAGGGAGTGAAGGATTATTTTCCTCTGATTGAATCTGATTCTTTGGCACATCCTGTCCTGGGCTCTTCTGCAGAGGCTCAAAATAAGGTCTGTAAATATAAACACCACCAACAACTCCAAGAACTGTGGCAAACGCCATCTGTGTGAAGGGTATCCTTCGTCGAAACATGCTTTCTCCGGATGTGGAATCCCAATCAATTTATCCACAAGTCACAAGATGATCCTGGAAGAACAGAACAGTGGCGTTATCCAAGACCATAAAGGGACAATTTTGCATGCGAGGTCGCTAAAAGATATCAAACAAAATGTGTGAGTGCAGGAGTTTGCAAATTATTCATGGCGCCACGCTCTTCTGTATGAAAAAGTTGGGGTCATGCAAGCTCCCGCTGCTGTGGCTGCATAAGCAACAAAACATTAGGCAATGTCACTGGTTTGATAGTCATTCCAGAAAGTTCACTTCCGGTTTAACAATGTTGTCTTCAAAATAAAAGCACACAAATTGACACTCCTTAAAAATTGAATGTCTAGGTATACAACAAAGTCAAAAGTACCAAAATACTCAAGGGGTCATCTGGTTTTAACCTTACAGCTGCACTATGCAATTTCCACATGTTGGCAGCCCCAAATGGCAGCAAGAGGTTTGAGGTTTGAATTTTGAAGACTTCAGCACTTCAGAATGTTTTCAACCAAAGGCTTGCCAATACTTCTGGGTAGATAACTTGGAAGAGAGAACATGAACACAAGAAATGCAAAGCTTCAAGGCTTCAAGTTAAGCTTCAAGCTAGTCAACCTGAGCTAATGAATGGTAAAGCTTCAAAAGAATTACACATTATCACGTGCCTAAATTCAATTTCTTGTTAGTGTGCCATGTGTGTAGACATAAATTGTTTGCACTATTCATGTATTTTTAAATAAGTAGTAGTAATTTTCCTCTGTATATGTAATGCAAAACCCTCTGGTCTTATAAGCCCTATACCTTTTGTTACACATTCTCATAATAAATAAAATTATTTTAAGCATATCTTGCTGTTGGGTGAACATAACAGTTAGCCAACATGTAGTTGCTACACATATAGGCTAACTGCTACCCGTGTTGCTGTGTTGTTCCAGCACTACAATTTTAGTAGCATATTACTAGACGGAGCCACTGAGCATTTCTAGATAAATTGTTAACATTTTAGCAATTCTAGCAAAATTAATGCAGAATATTTCCTGTGTAGGCTCCGGCTAGTAACTTAACATGACAGACAGATACCACAATCATTCTGACTCCTGTGTCGCTATCCACCTGGAAGTATATTTGTATGGGTAAGGAGCATAAAACCTGGACCCCTGGGCAATGGAAAAAAGTAATAGTCTAATGAGTTGTCTTTCACTTTTTTTTTTATACATACAGGCAGGTTAACTATGTGAGAAAGCTAAAGGATACCTTCAACCCCACAATATCTCTTACTGTTTTATACCCTATGGTGCAAACACTGTACCCTCATGATGCAAGTGGTTTCATGAACACCAGAATGAATTCAAATGCCTTCCATGGCCTCCCCGATCACAAGATTTAAATTTCATTGAGGTTCTGGAGCAGCGTGTGAAGTAGATTTCCACCACCTTCATCCTGCAGAGAACTAAAGATTTGTCTTGAAAAGCGGTCCAATATCCTGCTACCCAGAGCATTTTGAAGAGGACTGAAGCTTGACAGAGTGGCCCAACACCTTATTAGGTACTTGACATTTATACGTTGTTGGGAGTTTCTGTTATTATGTCCATTGCCCTGCAGAAGTTGAATGGGACCCTGCATTTAGTTGCAAGCTGCATTTGAAACTAGGCAATTTATATAATTTTGGGAACATACATTTCGCATATAACATGCACAAAAAAAATGAACACGATAGAAGTATTTTATCAGCAAAATGGCGTGATTTTATGTTCATTTAAAATATTTTGCAACATAGAGTTGACCTTTCCTTTAACTTAAAATATTTGTTTCTCTAAAAAGCGTCTAATTTATGAGGACCATTGTTTTGAAAAATGAAGATTGGACGTCAGAATGAACTGTCTGCTAGCTTGACAGTGGCCTAAACATCTAGCGAACTATATGTCAAAAGATTTTTTTGATGTGACTGTTGTAGTGGCGATTCCTTACAACAGCCATATGTTACGAGCAAACTTACCGAGAGAATCTTTTTATCCGAAATGTTTGAAGACACCAAATACGTAAAGACAGAAGACTACTGTGCTTGACACTTGAGTTAAGGCTAATACAGTTTTAGGACACTCGTGGTAGAGGAGAAAAGCAGTTTGACGCACGTTTCTCTCGCGAGACTTTGCGTTACGGTCAGAGGCCATAGAGCTCCAGTCTTAGAAGAAACTGTGTGACAGACATTCAATAATTCAGATAAACTGGTCATTGTTAGCCTAACTGGCATTGTGATACATGGTAAAGACGATCAAAAGTTGTGTGTGTGTTGGGGTCTGATGGTTGACGTATGACGTTGATGATCTGATTCTACACCTACGGATTCAAAATATAAAGGAGACAAATTATCTTAATAATTTACTGCACCATGATACCACCATGATATTTCTGTCTAAAATACAATTTTGATATTATTTATATAATGCACTTATCTCTGGAAATATGTCCGTATTGCTGACCATATTTCCGTTCAAGCTTCAGAACTTTTATTGCGAAGTAAAGGAGCAGCGTTCCACCGGAAGTGCGCGTGAAACAGGAAGTGGTCTGGACAAGTTCAGTGATGTATACTGTTTTGTTGTTTTCTTGCACTCGGTGATTAGTTTTATTGCACAATGAGCTAATGTGAACAACCGGTTAACAGCTCTTTTTTTGCTATCGGACACTATTTCTTCAGTTTAATGCACTTTGTATAATTTTATTGAAATGAAAACGTACTGTTGTTGGTGGTTTATATAGCCCTACTGTATACCTGGGAACTTCAATAACAAGTCTGACTGAACAAACCTGATTTACACCTTCTACAGTAACCCTAGGTTGAACTATGTCGTTAGAATATTGTGCAGACAGCCTGTAGGACAAAGTTGCGTGATGGAAAAGATTCGCGCGCGGTTTGGGAATAAAGTTGAAGCTGTGAAACTGAGAAAACGAAAATCCCAACTATACGACAAGGAAGATGCATGTCCTCTAAAAAATGGTGGGCCCCTTATTTGTAACATTTTATTTTTAATCAAATATTGCTAACGGTAAATGTAATGGTAACAAACCATGTAAGTCTTGTCTCCACAAGATGTAATTTATCTGCTAGTTGATGATAAAACAAAGCCATTTTAATACTAAAATGAAACGATGTTATTAAATTCACAGGTGTGTTGGGAGCCAATGTTGCTCTATTTTCTGTGGCATTCCGACTTGTCAATTGCTTCCTGGTCCAAACCAGCTTTGTCCCTGATGAGTACTGGCAGTCCCTAGAAGTTTCCCATAATATGGTTTTCAAATATCCTTTGGGGGAAAATTACTGTGATTATAATGTTCAACTGTGTGATGGTGCTGCATACTTGTTATTATTGTTATTGTTATTATTTTGCTGTTATAACCTTGACAGTTTCACTTATGGGCATCTGACCTGGGAATGGAAGGCAGGAATAAGAGGGTTCTCCTACCCACTCTTCTTTGCATTTATATACAAGATATTACACTTCATAAGCTATGATTCAGTTTATCTCTTGGCAAGTCCATATATTTTACTACTTCAGAGAACTTTTTATCAGCATATTTTTTACCAATTTCATTTCTTGTGGTCACGTTGTTTCACTAAAATTGGTCTCACCGGTTCTGCAGATATGGCTTCCACGAATAATTCAAGCGCTCCTGGCTGCATTTGCAGATGTAAAATTGTACTTGCTCATCCAAACATTGGAGCATCCTGATGTTGCAAAATGGACGGTAAATGTTTTGCCTGTATATGTTCCAATACAACTCATTTGACCAAACAGCCCTTTCTGTTTTGGTGTCAGGCAAGGCTCCTGCACTTTCTTTCTTGGTTTGTATCCAACAATCAAAAGTCTGTAAATATAAAGCATCAAGTAAAATGAAGAAAATATATGATTCCATAAATGTAAAATAGAAAAAAGAAGCTGTTAAAGATACTAAACATAATTAGCAACAAAGAAAACATTTTGGTGTATTGTACTATCATTACGCTATCATTGGAGTACATTTTTGATTGCCTTTTATGTTCCGTTTTGTTTTACATTTCGTGCTTTGCGTGTAAGATCTTAAGTTTTTTGTAATGGTTCATTGAGTTTGAATCCTCTCACCACCTACAACTGAATCCCAGGCACAGACTCACTTGTAGCCTTGCTGTTTCATCTTGTTTTGTCACTAGTTCTTCTGCCATCTCTGCTCTTGGTTCACATGGTACTGTTGCACCAGGACAATGACCAACACCATGGAGACCACACTCACTAGTCTGGCTCTTTTTTACTATCCTCTGCCAGGTTCCAAAACACATAGCAGGTCAGAGCCCATGATACCTTAACCTTTTTCATTTTTAAATACTTTCATCTCTGAAATAGATTGCTTACAAAACATTTTTGATATTTTTTCCAGTAAAAAATATTTGACCCTGGTTGCCTTGGCAGTCATTGTTCGTCCGACAGCCTTGATTGTTTGGCTTCCTCTATTGGTGTACCATTTCTGGCAGGAAGATAACAAGCTAAGACTCATTACTCACGACTGCATTCCCATAGGGTTAGTACTTTCACTGTGCTCTCAACTTCATCCATAATTTCTCCTTTCTTCTAGATTTATTGTGTAATCCCTTTTTTTCCTCAATCGTAGGGCTTTTACTGTTGTGATTTCAACATTAATTGACTGCCTACTCTATGACAAGGTAAAACGTATTGACTCTTTTATTATTGTAATTTGTAAATTGCAATAATTGCTGCTTTTAAAGTCAAGTGCATATCTGACAATTGTCCTCTGTTCTATAGTGGACCCTGGTGCAGTTCAACTTCCTGAAGTTTAATGTCTTACATGGTGTGGCCGAGTTCTATGGTTCCCACCCATGGCATTGGTACTTTACTCAAGGGTTTGCAGTTGTGATTGGTCCTCATCTTCCGTTATTCCTTCATGGATGCACCCTAGCTTCAAAAAGATACAGAATATTGTTAGTAGCAATAGTCTGGACAGTAATGGTTTACAGGTAAAGTGTTTTTGTTTACATTCCTGGTTACATATTGCTGTTGTACGAAAACCTTATAAATCCAATATAGGTGATTTTCATGTTTTTACTTCAATTGAAGGATTATATGTTTATGGGTTGAGAAAATTCTCTAACCTCTTGCGCTTATGAAACCCCCCAAAACCCATTGGATAATGTTAAAAATGCAATGTCATCAAGCTGTTTTTCTTAGCTCATGAAAAGTTGACATTTTGGAAATACAAGATTTTCACCCGACAGGATATGGCATTTACACTATAAAGACAAAATGACATATTGTAAACAGTTGAATTCTTTGATCCAGTCTGCTTGCCCACAAGGAGTTCCGATTCATCTATCCTGTGCTGCCCTTTTGTATGGTGTTTTGTGGTAAGTGCTTGCCTTCAAATCAGGTTTACTATTCATCAGAGGACATTTCTATAATTTGTATGTGTTTTGTGCTTAATGGCTACCACAGGGATATCTTTGGCAAATTTGAAAACTTGGAGGCGAGCTGCTGCGTATAGCTTGTTGGTGACCAACTTGGCCCCAGCTCTGTATACAGGCCTGATACACCAGCGAGGTACCCTAGATGTTATGAGCCACCTGCAGACACTGTGTGACATCAGCAGCATCTCAAACCCTCCCCAGCCAGATGTCCTGTTCCTTATGCCCTGTCACTCAACACCCTTCTACAGGTACACTTCTCAAAACTATTGGGACAATTTATTTTATTTATTTATGGGCTATATAATGGAATTTGAATGAGGGTGTTTTTAAGTTGTTAAAGTTGTTTTAAGTTTAAGTTGTTTTTATGAAAACTACATGGGAGAGTTGTTATTTATAATCAAGGCAGTTCTGATATTTCTCGTGTTAATTCAGTGCTGCTTCCCTCAGCTTCAGCAGTGTGAAATTCTATGCATGTGTCCATCATATGTAGCTATCCTTGCTTTGAGTTTACCTCGATTAAATGCACCAATCAAGAGGCTTAACAAAATAAAATTACTGTTGAGTTTGAATATTCCTTCACAAAATTGTATCAAAATAAATTACAAAACTGGTGGCAAAAATGTTTTTCAAATATATGTACAGCTTTGGAAAAGTGATAGCTGAATTTGAATGAATATTGTCTTAACATGCCAACGTAAAAACTCAGGTATAAAATCAGGAAGGCACAATGTTTGATCATGTGATACATTTACCAGTCAAAAGCACCGCCTGATGGTACATTTTCCTTGTAGCCACATCCACTGCCCAATAAGGATGAGATTCCTTGAGTGCCCCCCAGATCTTGGAGAAGAGGGTTATGCTGATGAAGCCGAGAGATTCTTTGATGACCCTCTTCATTGGCTGAAGATTTCATTTCCATACAAGTCCTCTCTACCCACTCACCTGGTTTTGTTTGATGTTTTGGAAAAGGTACGATATTTTATAGGTGATAATACTGCCATTTGTGGAAAGGTCTCATAATTGTACCAGTGCTTTATATTTTACCTTTTTTAAATGTATTCTTTTTATCATTGTAGGAAATCTCTGCATTTCTGGAAGGAAATGCATTTGTGAGAAGAGCAGAGATATTTCATACTCATTTTCCTGAGGGGAGAGTTGGAGGAAGCATCTTTATTTATGAAAGGCACTGACAGACACTGGAACAATGAGTTTATTTTCCTTATTAAGAATGTTTCATGACATTGATTTGCTACTGAAATAAATATATAAATGTTTTTTGTTTTTTTTTGTCATTGGTCAGACAAATGTAAAAGAGGCAGGTCTTTTATTATTCAGGAGTAAATTTAGTCAAGATGGCATTTTTTTTTTTTTATTGGGAGGCAACAATTGTTTTTCAAGACATAAGTAAAATAAAATTACAAGCTCCAGTAAAAACGAGATACAGGTGGAATGTAATAAAACAGCATTTAACTTTGAAAGCAAACTGCAACCTTATCAAACAAAGCTGTTATTGTAGCAGCAAATAAGCAAACTATGGGGCTGTACATGGGAACATCCAAAATATGACACACATCATTGAATTTCTCTGAATTTCTGCCTATGTTTAACAGTCTGTAAGTTATGTTCCAATCAACTTTTCTTCTAGTCACTTGAATGCCAGTCGTATGGTTGAAGGTAAGAACCCATGTTGTTTCAGCATGGAATATTCAGCAGGTCTGTTGTGATTTGGCCACAAAAATTGTCATAAACCTAAGACTGATTCATGTCCACATTTCTTCAATGCATTCATAGGTAAGTTGGTAAAGCTTGTAAAATCTTTCAAAAAAGATCCAAAATAGCTGTCCTGGTTTAAATTGGCTGCCATCTGCCCTGTATTCTCATATAATTGCTAGCTTCTTGTTTCACACAATAATTTAAATGTATATAAGACCATTTTTGTGCACATGACATAAGATATGCCACATTTTCCACTCTAACCTAATAAGGATTACTTCACTGAACACAAAAGGCTTGAGGACATTCAGTAGCATTAAAAAGTTAACATTGTGCAAAATTACAAAAAAAGGCTTTCAATCCAAATAAAATCCAAAATAGAATTTGCAACTATCATCAGGTTAAGCTAATGTAGATATTTTTCAATATTTTGGATCAAACGGCATGGGGCCCAATTCTATTTTGACATCAGCGATGTGTCTGTCTGTGTTCCTTCCTGATCTGCTCCACTTCCTCTCTCTCTGTGGCCGAGGTTTGGCCCTCTGCTGCTTACGTTGTTGCTGCTTTGCCCGTGGCTCCTCTTTACTGTCTGTGTCAGGTCTTTCCAAAGGCCTGCTGTGTGATTCCAGACAAAAAGTAAATGTGTCAGTAATTTCTTTTGCACTCAATATATGTACAACTTTGAAAATTATTATGAAAGAAGGGAGGCGGCTTACCTTGGACCATGGCTTTTTGAGTAGGTATTTCCGAAGAAGTGCCTGTAGACATACTCATCAAGATCTTCAAATACATCATCGTCAAGGCCGTGATACTCATGCATGTCCTCTAAATAGTTTTCCACACCACTGACAAAATCTGTGAACAGCATCTGGTCATGGATAAACACACCATTATGGAAGAAGTTATTGATGAATTTCTCAAGTTCTTTCCAGTGATGGAAGTGGTCCACCTCTTGTTGGAGGTAGCTTTGAAGGAGTTGGTTGAATTCGTCTGCTCTTATGGGCTCCATTGCTTTGTTGAAGAGACTCATGGATTCTTGATAGGCGCAGTCAAAGACCCCAAAGCAGCCTTTGGGAGCTGCTTTGTGGGTGTTTTTGTCTTGATCTTCCTGAACTTTACCCCCTGATTTTCGAGTGTTATGGTTGCCCTTGAAAAAGTCGTCTGTGGATTTATGTGAGTGTCTGTGTTGAGGCTTGTGGGACCTGTGCTGCCATGACTCTTTCTCATCCTCTTCATCAAATCTCCTGTAAGACCCTCTGGCCTTATGAATCATAGTCGAGGCTGAGTCCTTGAAGTGGCGGAAGGTTGATTTGACAGAATCAGAGAATTTCCTCAGGTTCTCCTTCACAGCCTCCTTGGCTTTCTTAATCTGCTCTTTGTGGTGGTGAACAAACTCCTTGGTAGAGTTCTTCACAGCGTCAAATGTCTCTTTCACCTTCCCTATCATGCCCTCTTTTGTTTTTTTAACTTTGGACTGAGTGTCTCCTTTGGCCCTCTCTTTTTTGGTTTCCACATATAGCCTCTCCCACAGGTCAGAGCGCTGCTGCTCAAAGCTGAGCTTCTTTTCCAGCTCAATCAGACGAGACTGTAGCTCTTCTGTCTCTGAACTGGCTTCCTCTCCAGCTCCAGTGCTGTGACTGCTCAACTGATTCAACTCTTTCCTCAGCTTGTCTGTAACCCTCCTCTCCTTGTCAAGCTCCTTCCTCAGTGCCTGGGCTTCAGCCATCAAGCCTTCCCTCTGCCCTTGGAAGCTTTGGATAAGCTCCTTCTCCTCCTCCAGTTGGTCTTTCAGCCTCTGGTTTTCCGACAGTAAGGAGTCAGCACCAGCTCCCCTCTCCTCTAGGTCTCTAATCTTAGAGCGCAGGTTTCTCAGTTCCTCCTGCAAGGTGGACAGTGACTTCTCTTCGCGTTCCAGGGATCTCTTCAACAGCTGATTCTCAGCCGCCAACTTCTGCTGTCGAGATGCCATGTTAGTCCTCTCCTCAGCCGTCTGTTTCAGCTGCATTTTCAGGTCATCCCTCTGGGCCTTGAGAAAAGGGGGGAAAGGAACAAGTTAGTGTTCATTAAAGCCGTGGTTATATAGATCATGATTTTTTATGTGGTCTAAATGTCCACTCAGTGAAAACCATCATTCTGCATCTGATTTTTAAACACTTAAACATTTTTTTGGAGCAATGACTTGTCACTCATAGTATTCATATTTATTCTGCATTTGTTTTGTATCTTCAAAGTGGAACATGCACTTGCAGGTTACCTGTATCTGAGTCTGCTTGAGTCTGAGCTCAAAGTGGAACATGCACTTGCAGGTTACCTGTATCTGAGTCTGCTTGAGTCTGAGCTCCTGATTCTCCTCTGTAATCTGCTCCATTACCCCTGTGAGTGACCGGACTTTGTCACGGTCATCTAAGTCTTCTTTGAGACTTGAAATCACTTCCTAAATATAAGAAAGCACTATCACCAATGTGAGCACAAGCACAGTAAGAAGCTCCACTGATTTTGTTGGAGCATACAATCTGAAACTTCAATGATCATGTTATCATATGCCAACATAATACCAGATGAAATCCATTACAAAGCTGACTTTTGGAGTAAGCGAGTACCAATTGTTAATATTGAGAATTATTTGCCTATGCAAAATTTTAATCAATTTCCTAACTGAAAAATAGTGTGGCTTGATTATATCATCATTTAAATGAACTACGGGAATAAGTAAGTTGCATTTTATGCAAGAAACGAGTTTATCCATTCCACAATAATGAATTTAATAAATCGAAAGGACATGACCATTTAATTCTTGATGATACATGTTTGGTCATTTCAGTTAAACTTATGATCATCTCACTGACCTGGTTTATGACAAGTTGTTCTTTCAAATGTTTTTGCAGCAGATCCCTGGCATCACCCAACTCGTTCACTCTGGTTTTCTCCACAGTTTTTTGCCTCTCTAGAATCTGGACTGTGCCTGTAAATCAGAAAGTATGAAAGTTTCTCTGCATTTAAAACACAAACAGATATTAATGTTCTATGACACACAACAATGTAGAAAAGATTATGGGGAAAGTCTATATGTCATCCACATGTCGGAACAAACTGAGCAATGTGACAAGAAGCACCTTGGTCAGTGAAGTGACCAAGAACCCATAGAGTGCTCTCACAGAACTACAGAGCTCCTTGGATGTGATTGGTAGGTACTCACTCAGAGAAACTGCTTGGGGGGTTGAATACTTAGATATTTCTGTATTTCATTTTCAATAACTTTGCCAATTTGGGGTATTTTGCTTAGATTGTTGACAAAAAATCTCAATACATTTTTAATTCAGACTGCAACAACACAAAATGCAGAAAACATCAAGGGGGTTGAATACCTTCTGAAGAAACAATATCCTTTGACAAACAAACCACATGATATAGTGCATTCCATTCAACTTAGTTTACATAGTTTCTATTACATTTTGTGCATCAGCTAAAACATCAGTGAGTTAGTCTAATTATAAGTCTCTTACCATAGAAGTGACCAAAGCCCATGCTGAAGGCTATGACCAGGGCCAGCAGGATGCATTTGTTGAGGGTGCCGCTGACATGGCCTTTCAGTGGTGGGGTAACGGTGGGCTGCACTTCAGCCTGCTCCTCATGGTGCACGTCTTCACTGACCTCCTCCTCCTCACTTGGGCCAGACTCCAATGCCTCTTCCTCAGGCTCCGACACGGTGCAGGTGGTGTTCTTCCTCAACCTTCGTCTCCGCACAACAGTAGAGGGGCTACCTACTGCCTCATCCTCACTGCTGCTGGAGTTTGGCACCACAGGCTGCTGCACTGGGAAAACTACAGCAAAACACACAAACTTGATTTGTAGTGTAGTTATGTGTTGGAAAGTAATTCATGAAGAATTGGTGTAAACAAACTTTACATGCTTGGAGCCCATGCATAAGTGAATTTAATTGTGCACAAAACACAAAAATTCTTTCTTTCATTACTGTGTTTCTCAAATGCTTTTAATACATTAAGCCGATATTTGGTATTGTTGTTGGTATTATCTCAATTCTCAAAAAAACCCTGCATGGATTATGCAGATTAAAAAAATCTGCAAATGCACAAAGGTATTAAACGTTGAAGCTGTCCAGACTTTATAACTGATAGCAACATAAGTTATCTTAGTTTTCTGGTTTCTGGCATTGGAAGAGAGCTGTTCATTTTCACAATGTCCTAGTCCATTGGAGTAACAATAGGCCTGAAAAATACCCACACATGCACCCACATATATAGAGAAAGAGTGACACAAAAAATGTTGTTTCACGGTCGCAACATGCTTTAAAAGAAGCGCAACTGGTTCACATCGTCAGACAGCATTTGTCCCTGACAGCAGTTTATCAGGGTTAGCTCTGTGCATTGCTGAGCAGGATGGGCATACTATCATATTCACTCCAATCTCAATTAGGCCACCTGGGAAAGAGCGGCTTCCAGAGAGCTGGCTTTTCAGATGGTAGCCTAAGTTCCACAGACTCTGTGGAAGCTTCCAATGAGGGAACATCAAACCTGCTTTGGGAAGGTAAAAACAGGCAGGGGGAGAAAGGTCTTGTGTTGCAGTATTTCTCTTTGCTGTCATGCCCTGCTCCTATGCTACTACTAAGGATTTCTCTGTGTGGAATCAAATCAGCTTGTCTAATGAAAACAAAAGGACTTTACATTATGCTACTGAACAGAGTGTGCAGTACTTCAGTCCTACCAGTCTCTACTGCAGTGAAGGTGTACTGGCTGCTACAGGAGGTCCCAAGGTAGAACTCCTCATTGGCTGCAGCCTCTTCTTCCACTGCTGCATGCTCGTCCTCCTTCATGTCTCCTAAAGTCATAATGTCTGAGTGGTCGCTGGAGGACCACAGTGTCACATGCTCTTTCCTTGCGGTGCCACGTCCAGCCTGGAGAAGAAACTTTCAAGATGGTTGGCATAGAGACTGGCAAGAAAGTGACAGTGTTTTGGCAGAATGTAGAGTACGGATTGGATTGCCTATGGATTATTTTCATGTTTTTCTCACCTTAGAAGCAGACAATGTCTCATCTAAGGTTTCTTCTTTCAGAGTGTCTTCAAGTGAATCACCCCTCTCTTCAACACACCCAGCTGAAATAAAATATAATACTGACGATTATGAAGTTCCATATACTAAATGTAGCTACATAAAGTGGTCAAGAAAGAGTGAATGTAGTCAATGAATAAATATCACCTCATTCTACGACATATTTCAGAATCAGAACCATACAGTTGGTAGTTTCCTTATATCAAGTAATCTGTAACGTATTACAATAGGCAGAAGTGAACCAGAGGCTGGAAGAAGTGATGTCAACTATAGCCCACCTGCCAAGTAGTTCTATAAAAATCAAAGTGATTGGTTCACAGGGAGTGGACAAAATAATGGAAAAATAACATTAAAAAAAGCTAAATCACAATGACATACCTTTGTCATTGTGATTTAGCTTTTTTTAATGTTATTTTTCCATGCAATGCTTTTCAACAAAAATTGTAGAAATGTGTATATTTTATGATTGCTTATATAACGGAGAGTGCTGCCATGTGATTTTCAACAAAATCTATTGCTTTGTTTTGTTGCTGAAAGATGTGTCCTCCCATGTCAATGGAAAATCACACTAGCCACCTAGCCACTAGTAAACCAGTGGGCAGTCTTGGTTAACTTCCACTCCCTATTGGGCTCTAGAAGGGAACAACTGAGCATTTGATAAGTCTTACCACCAGATTGAGAGGCAGGTAGATCCTGCAGCTCTGGCTCCACCCCCGGACGGCAGTCAGTCCCATACTCCACGGCCGTCTCCGGTCCCAGGGTCTCAATATCTGAACCCTTGTAAACACAATTGCTGACATAAATTACAACTGGGCATGATGAGAGAATGACAATATTAGCTAAATCAAATTTATGGGCCCTTAGATAAACAATGATAGTCAATGATAGATGATGTCTAGGACATAGAGTACATGCAGACTTAATCTAGGGCGGGGACATTTTTCAGCATTTATGGGGCATTTTATTCAAACCTCTAGAATAGTATGAGACTTACAACACAAAATGGGCTGTTCTTTTTCAATTTCTATTCTTAATTTAAAAGTACATTTTTGCATCCACAATTTCTGTGACTTCCTGGAGAATTGTTGCTGGTAATTCCATAATAATTTTATATTATGGCACAATGTCTGTAATGTGATGAAATTATGATTACTACATGCTTGACTTTGCCCTTTACTTTAACAAAACATATGGCCAAAATATATTTTGAGCTGTGAGGTGATCAGTGGACTAAACATGCTACTTGGAGACAAGGTATAACCCCCCACCACCAACAACAACAAAAAAAAATCCATAATAGATCATCCATAATGAAACTAATAAGAATCAAATGAAGATGGGTGGGATCAGGGATCAGAATTCATACCTCATTACTTATGATAGTCCAGCCACAGGATGACTCCGCATCACTCGAGTTCTCTGACATTGTTCTTGTCAGCAAAAACAGGATCTTCAGAAAGAAAAAAGGTTAGTCACTGTAGACTACAATGTGGTGCAATGATAAGATTTTTAAAACCTTGGAGGAAATCTTGACGACATATCATGTTGTATTAGAACCAATTTGTATGCTTTTTGACAAAATATATGTTGTCAAGATTTCCTCCAAAGTTTTACATTGTCAATGTTCTGAATCATGTAAATACAAATGAAACGCAGCAACATCTTTAGGTCCTTCAGGCTAACCCTGCACTCAGTAACATTTTGATTAACATGGATGGGGACACATTACAACACTTTTAAAACCCTAACCAATTTTATATTTATCACAGAGAGAGAGATAATTAACAACAGCACCCTCTAGCGGATTGCACACCACTACACAAAAGAAGCTGGCAGAGCTTAGTGTAGTGATGGGAAGACCGACTCTTTTAACTACCTCGATTCTTTCAAGCCGTCCGATAGAAGTGAATCGATTCAGTGAGGTGATAATTAAGACTATGAAAGGTTTGAACTCAAAACCAGATGTATATGTAACTATATATACCACAACTGTAAAACACCAAATAACCCAAAGGTTAATGACAATAATAATATTAATAATATTACAGAGTATTGCTATTTATTTCATTTTATTTAGTGTGCTGTTGACTTTTTCTATTGGTAAATGGTAAATGTTAATTTGAGCTTATTGTTTACCCAATTACCAGTTAATTTATTAAACAACATCTTAAACATTACAAAAACTGTGTTGTAAATGTGTGCAGATTGCTACATTATTACATTGGCCTTGTTCACGATTAAATATGGCTCCTTGATCCGGGTGCGCGGAAGTCGAGTCTCTCGTTCATGGGTTTATTCAGCAGCACCAGGCTCAGTCGGCCCTTCGGCTCAGCGGTTCGCGAACCGCTCAGTCGGCCCTTTGGCTCAGCGGTTCACTAAACGGCTCAGTCCGTTCTTCGGCTCAGCGGTTCATTTGATTCAGCAGCAACCGGCTCAGACACACAAGTCACCTAGCAAGTCACCATAACATGGTGAATGTTTCACATTGAACAAGTTTGAGAATTCATGAGTGATTATGACTAGTTTATCGAGTTATTAGCAAGGTGGGATCGGGATTGTTACTCAAGAGACATGTTGTTCTCTGGCGCTGTTGTAACCGCTGCTGAATCGATTCAGTTGCGTGTGCGAGTCGATTCAACTCACTCACTTAAACGAGTTGGTTCTTTTGAACGATTCGTTCGCGAGTCGGCCATCACTAATAAACTGCGGCCTGTGACTGAAAAACAGCATACGATTACTTCAGCCAGTTTAACAGTAACACATTAACATTACAGTTACAAGCTATAGCAAACTTTACAAACGTTAGTTACCTAACCACTAAGGTAAGTGGTGGTATTAGTGGCTCGCAACTAGTGATAACGTTGCCTTTTTTGTGCATTGTTCGTGAATATCTGACTAACCTTAGACGATAACGCTGGTTAACGATAGCGACATGTCAAGAGCAACAACTGTCGATTTTAAAAACTAAATAACTGAGCTAACTCACCCGAGGCTTACTGCTTGGATGCTGAACAACGATGAAACGGTTGTTTGCAAGCAGCTTCCAGATTATTGCAACGCGCCCTCAACCTAAATTAATGTTACATCTTAACAACAACATTGCGAAGCCGACAACCCGGGGTGATGGATGGGAAATGTAGTTTTAGTGTCAAACAGCTGACGATGATGCGCACGCGTTTACCCAACTATTGAAACGACGTTTCCCGTGGTGCTGATGGACACGTAACCAAACTCAGGACGGGTTGAGCAAACCTATGTTAAAACGAAATGCAGCGCTCCTGAAGAAAACATAAACAAGGAAGTGTGACCAATTTTACATAACATTTAACCAATACGAATAAAAAGACAAACTTGTAACATGTTCTGCACTATATTCAACCCTTGACGGAGATGTCCAAAGTGGTTGGAAAACGCTGCAAGGAAAGTTTATAGACTACTTGGCAGAATGCACGTGTTCGTCGTTGTTATGTTGTGACGTGGGCGCCAAAATGTCATTGTGTGCCGTCTGGCTCTGCGTCAAAAAACTACTGGTTGATGAATAAACAATGTTACCGGTTATGTTGGTTCGCCTGTAAATCTGCTTGCTCGATAATATGAGACCATGTACCACTACGTGTAACTATGGTGTTCTTAAACGTTTCAATTAAAACCCATAAGGTTATTTGCTAAATGTTTAATCATCATTTGAAGTGAAAGTATAGCACTGGAAAATATAAACAACAGGCTATAACGTTACAGGCACAAAATAAGCGTACATTTTTCTATTCATCAGGACTGGTTGTATGATTGCAGAGCTTCCTTTTAAAGGTTAGTAATCTCAGAAGTCTCGTAGGCTTGTCTGGGGGATATGTGATGCTGTTAACACATTATATCAACAGAGGTCAGTGTTGTGATGCAAAAAAAAATAGCACAAGAACTGAGTGAATCTTAATAAATGAAATGTAAAATATAATACAAATGCAACTATTTCTACACTTTTATTTGAACTAGGAATCAGCCTTTTTCATAATTATCCACAGTATAAAATCTCCTAACTAAACATTTTTGGCAGAAACATTCTTTTAAGTAATTTTAATAAAGGACAAAGACAAATTGACAAAATATACCAAAATATTAACACAAAATATCAGAAACCATAATAATTACAAAAGGTACATTCAATTTTCAAGACCTGAAACCTGCTTTCACTTAAAGGTAGAGCAGCAATGGGTTCCCCTGAGTTAACTGTAAATGACCCACGGCGCCCCACCCTTGCAGCTGAAGCCATTATCGCTTTAACAGAACACAATGTAACTGCAGAAGGGAGAACAGAGCATATCAATTCAAACACTAACTACACTGTATTTTATCCCTTTAAATTCAAATGCTCAGAAATATCTTTCCAACATAAGAGACCATTCATAAGACGAAAGAGACACAGGACAACATCCTGTATTCCTTAATATTTTCCTACATCTTGACATCCATCTCACTGATTTGATGACCCATGTGTATTGCATCTGCATTTATCATCTATCAAAGTAAAATAAAAACCTGAGGTAGCAAATGATGTACCTGTATTGCCTGTTAAAGGCCCAATTCAGTTGCAGTTTTATAAAGTGGGAGGCTCTCATTTCTCATGCTGCACAGATAAACAGCTCCACAACATCACTTGCATGCAGAGTTTTGGTTTCAAAGATGTCAACATAAAGCCGGCATGAGAGCAAAGAAAAGCATTTTTTTCAGTTTCTGGATTGGGCCTTTAAAAGCTACTAATACAGGATGGTTGACCCCTCAGATACTTATCTGCACATCCACAACAAATGGGGCATTCATGTCAAACATTAATACATTTTAGGATTCAAGTTAAAATGAAAGGCTACTTTGGTAAAAGCAGGATGCATGTGATTCCATCGTGGTAAAAACAACCCATTATCCTTTGAATGAGAACAAGTTAATTTAAAAAAAAAAATCAAATTGTCTTTGTGGGAAATAAATGATCATTGACAAACACAGTGTACCAATGTCATCTTGGTTTGTGGTCTATTGAAACACAATTACATTGTTATCAAATGACAATGTAGGTATGAGAACACTGAAAATGACAAAACGTCACATGAAGATAGTATGCATTTAAATTGATCTCTTGCCAATATGCAACGGTGACCTCAAAAATCTTTGGTTTACATTGTTTGCTTTTCAAAAGAAAGTTAAACTGATTGTGTCACTTTTCATGCAAACCCAGGCCATCCCAATAGTTCCCCTGATTGAATCCTCTCGAGAATCCCCTGATTGAAAATACACTCATGTGCAAGAGTTTATGCACCCACTGACTTTTCGCACGCCTTTCTATGGTACAAAATAATTCAAAACTGCAATAATTTAAGATATGTTCTGTGAGATCTTTAATATGAAAAGCAAGTTATTTATATGAAGGTATGAAATTAAAATAAAATAAAAAAATATGTGCTAAAGATACACACTGTGTTTTTTCGTATCACTGGAAAATGTTTGTTCAACATTTCTCACCATGTTATTCTTGTAAGACCAACCGGTGGAAATAAGTCAACAGTAAATCATGTCACCATGTTACTCAGGCTACATATTATCACTCTCCCACTACTACATGTGAAAATACATGCTCATGCTTTCTGAATTATAATTCATTCTACAGCCTAAAATCCAATTGAGGACTAATATAGTGCCTTTGTTGGCAAAAAAAGCTATTTTATTTTACTTTTTATATGAAACATGTTCAAAACTCATAACTACAACGTGAACAGGAAGTTAAACCAACATGAAATGTTGAACAAGTATTTGTGAGTGACACTAAGGTGTTTTATTTGCATGCTAGATTTGTTTGATTGAATTTTATACCTTCACATAAATTTCTAGAATTTGCATTTCAGTGTTGTTAGAATCTAATACTTTGTGTACATCCCAATTGTTCCAATACTTTGGAAAAATCCCAAGTAATATTATTTTTTACTCATTAACAAAATGAGCAAAAAAAAGGAGTGCACAAACATTTACACATGACTGCACTGTTGCAACAGATTGAGAATCAATATAATATACTTTATATAACTGGATATCATTTTCACCTACAATGTACAGACACCTATTTGCAACAGTAGTTATTCAAGGATATCTACAATAGGATAATTTGGTTAGTATGCACGAAATTGATTATAATTGTCACGTCATCCATCATTAAGTGCCTGGGAATCCTGTGGGCACTTTCTGAGTATTAACCTGCATCACAACTCATTTGGTCACAGGACAAGGCCACAAATGTGCAAGGCTTTGTTTTAGGAGCAGCATCTCAACTGATCTCCACGGCTGTGTTTCCTCTTTGGTCGAATGCATAAGATAATTCCACATTCCTCATTGACCTTTTGCTAGAGATCAGTTGAGAGATTAAAAAACTCAGGGAGCAAACAATTCTTTGGATAATAGCATCAGTCACCGTTGCACATTGGTTGATAATACAAAACTACTTGACAGACAAGTGCTAATCTTTATCTACTCTACAGTAAAGCATAAACTACTTGGAACAAGAGTAACTACAATGTGTACTCAGTAGTACATATCCTATAACAAAAATATAGATGTTTTATGATGTTCATTCAATTCTTCACTTTCATCTCTGATTAAACACTTCCATTGCTTTTCAACAATCATACTTCATAAGCGTCGCATCCTCATTGTTTTCCCTCAGAAAGATTAGACTTTGGTATTAACGTCTGAGGAATACTTTCCACATTAAGGCCAATTATAAAGCTTAAGATTTTCTGTACCAACATGCCAATGCAAGCACTTTTGGTATCTATTTTTACATGAATAAAAAGGAAGAAGTCAACAAACAAAATATAGCCCGTTGTACAACAGACATCATTCAAACTGAATAAAACTAGAGTGAGGAGGGCAGCACAAGCCTCACAACTGGCACAAAATTTCAGATACATTCATAGCAAATCTATTCGGCAATTACGCACTAGAACAGTTTAGTACTGAGAAGATACCCTGTCAGTTTACCATGTAACATTACATGACTTATCAAATGTACTAAACCTTGTTCCCTGAGTTTAGGAAAATAAGAAGACAATAAAATAATTTGTTAAACGAGGTAGTATAAAACAGGAATCGCAAGGGCAACTGCGCATTGACATACAAAACACATTCATAGACATTCATAATTTTTCCCATACCATTACTCTATAATGGATAAAATGAAAAGTACAATCCTTATTAATACTGGCTCATTATTAAACCTCAGCAACATCCGAGGAGGTACATAACTGTATGTGCATCTAGTATCCCTCAATCCACATACATAGCTTTAAGTGAAAGCTGCAGTGCCCATACAATCCAATTATTCAGAACAAAGGAAAGACAAAAAATGGGACGACTAACCTGGCAATCAGAAAAAGCCATCAGGAAGTATCAAATGTTACGTAACTGAAGCAACCCATCACATAACGTAGGTATAAGTAGTTATTAAATATACAGTGGGTGTTTACCCAGAGGCAAACCGAGGTAGATAATCAGCAAAAGGACTCACACTTCCCTTTTGCTCCAGTGATAAACTCTCTTAAATAATGTCAGAAATTTTTTCACATTTTTGACAATCTTTTCAAACATTCACGGCGGGTGAGAATTTTTTTTTTAAAACATACACACAAATAAAGAGAAAATTGGGAAAAAGAGACATTCATTGAAAGAAGACAGTAAAAGAAAACCTGTGACCCCCTGCCTCCACAGCTCTTGGTTGGCTTCCTGTTCATTGTCTGTTAGAATAGGAGAGGAAAAAGGGTAAAGAAGGTCTCTCTCTCTTTGTTTCTTTTCTCCCTCTCTCTCACACTGACTTTCACACTGACACTCAAGGCCATGGTATACTTGCTGCGGAAACAAATTTTGGCAGGTTCGTATGTAATAAAAGGACACTTTTATGGAAAAAACAAAGGCTTGCTGGCTGAACTAGTCGAATCCTTCACACTCCAGCCCTCAGTTCGTCACCGTCTGCAGTTGGTCTAAAATATCGCGGAATTGGTTGTTGCCTCATGGAAAAGTGTGTCTCCATTTCTTTCCGGTTCATTGCCTTTGTTTACATCTGCATGCTTGCATCTTGTGGTCAACTCTTTCAAAATGAATCGTTTGGAGGCTCGGCTTGCTGAGCTTGTAAGAGGATAGCTGCAACTTTATGACTCATCAAATGGCTTTTATATCCTCATATTCCCTCAGCCGCCTTCGTTGCTCCTTCATTGCAGCCGTTGTTGTTGGTGCACCACTATTTCCAGAATGTGGTGACAAAAGATGGAGTGTGAAAAAACAAACAATACAAAGCTGCAGCGAGTATAAGCAGATCTGCATGTGGCAGTGATTGACTGTAGGTTCGACTTCATTGTGAGTATACACATACATACACACACGCGCGCATGCACACACACCACACACACAAACGCTCATACATACACACTCATGCGCATGCACACACATTTAGAGAGAAAGTGCAGACTGGGAACTGCTTTGGGCTTCATAATGATAGCATCTGTTCTCAGTGGACTCCGTCAACTTAAGGTCAGAGTGACATCGCTCCTTCAGCTTGCTGTCTTCTTCGTCCTCTTCAGCAGGGCTGCAGTCTGAACCCTCACTGTCCTCTGCTCGCAGAGATGGGGGGCGGCTGCTGGTACCAGAAGACAGATTGGTCATCTCTGTCTCGTCATGAGAGTAACGACCAGAGTCTCCCGTTTCGTGGCTGCCCTCGCTGCTGGAGGAGCCCTCCATGTCACCGGGGGGCCCAAGTAGGACCTGCAGGGTGGTGGGCTGGTTTGGAGACATAGACAACTCCTCTTCATAGCACAAAACTGTGGTCCCTGGCTGGTAGGAGGGGGCTCCATGTCTCTTGCTCTGCAAGAGATAGTGTTTGTTTGGTTAGTCGTTTTTGTATTAAGTTGTTATAAGCATAATGTTGCCAGTTGTATAAGGATGGCTGCCACCTAACTTGACACCATCACCAACCCCACAGTACAAAGATCTTAATGTCAATAGCCGTACTTATGCCAGTTTGCAATGCAAGAAATGCATTATGGGATACTTTCAAACCCAGCAAACTACCAACAACTGAAGACAATTCAGGATTCAGGAGGCAGTGAGTCATCATTCTCAATCTTACCGACTTAATATTCTTTTTATCCTCATTGCTGAAGGAAAACCATTTCTTTTTCTTCTCGGTGCTGGGGTGAACAGGTCCAAGACTATTGATCATCAGATTTGTTCCACCCTACCAATGAAAAAGTATGAGCCTTATAATACTTTATAACATATGGTGTCAAATGTACTATTTGATTGATAATGGTACAATTTACAATGCCTTTCCTTCTTTTACAATCACATTGTACATGGTACAATGTACCATGTACAATGAGCTTACATAAGTGTAGTAAGTGTTATGGTTTAGTACCTTGGCATCAATGAAGCGGTCTCCGCTCATCATGGGCACCATGACATCAGCGTTCTCAGCTTGTCCCTCCAAGCCCAAATGACCTGCAGCTGTGGAGGACGAGCTGGCTCCTTGCCTGTACACTTTAACAGCTGAAACTTTCCTGGAAGGAAACAAACATGGCGTCACTGAAGACCAAGATATTCAAGACAAGAAAGGTGGGCTATTGCTGCCAGAAGGATACATTTTGCCTTAGCATCCCTACAGAGGACAGTGAACACTGCTATCACTGTGTGTTCAGATAATTACCTGTTTTTGCCTCTACAGACAATGATGAAAGCGCAGATGATGATGCAGATCAGTGCGATACAGACTCCAACAATGATCCCTGTCATTGATCTATGGTCCAGGTGGTAGAAGCCATCAGAAAAGACTGCAAAGCACAAAGTCAAAATTTGTCAGGTAAACCCATAATATTATCATATTACAGTCTCAAGTGTGTATAGCAACTTTATCACCAAGTCCTGGTACAAGAGGACTCCCATCATAAGATGTCAAATAATCCTGTCATGTTAATGTTGAATAAAATACGAGAGTAAAAAACCTGTGGTGTGAGGGGAGCCATGGGAGTGCCTGGGAACGTGACCAGAGGATAAACTATCTGCTCCTACTGCCAGCTCCACCGTATGAGAAAACGGTCCATCACCCATCTTGTTGGATGCAGAAACCTTCACCAAGTAAACCTGGTCAGGCTTCAAGTTCTCTAGAAGTGCCATGGTGATGCTCCCTGTCAATGAGATTCAGCTGTTCTGTTGAACTGCACACTGATCATATTTTTTAAAACCTTGTTTATTAGCTTTTTCACACGTGATGATTGCAGCCATCAAGACAAATAGAAGTAGCAAAGTGTGGTTGGTGATTTCCAACTGTGGTGGTAGGAAGTGCAAAGCCATATCATGTAGGTGGATGTGGGGGCATGCAGCAAATGTGGCCAGCATGGAGTAAATCAAACTCTTTCTTTTAACCACATAAAAAGTCAAACTTGTCCTTTGATTCGTTAAACAAACAGAGAGAGTTAGGTTTATCTATCACCAACGAGAGACCACAAAGAGTACAGAAATAGATTGGAGGATGAAATGAGTTACTGATTTCCAATTTGTCTACAAAAGGGGGAAAACTTTGTGGGTCTGGAGCCCCCTGCAGACCAGTGCAGCTTGCAGCTCCTCTTTCTCTACGCCTCTCTTTTCCTACTCCCCCTCACCTTCTCTTTGCAGCACTTGCCATTCACCAGCCACCCAGGCCTTTCTGGAAGCATACAGGATGGTGTAATGTGTCACAGCTATGTTGGGCTCATCTGGGAGCTTCCATGATACTAGCGCCGCGTCCTCCTCAATAAGAGTCACTTTCACGCTGGAAGGGGGCAGTGTGGGAGCTGAGGCGGGTGGGAGGAAGGAAGGGAAAGACCAAAGTCAAATAAAAAATAACTATACAGAGACATACCATAAACACTACAACAGAAGATAAAGTGTCTTTTCAAATGCTAAGGATCTTAAGGGGAATTAATAGATGAATAGATTAAACTAAAACTAAACTGGTTCTCAAACTTTTACCCATTTATTATGCCCCCCCCACACACACATACACACACACACACCCAAGCATTTACCACCATATTAAGTTCTTTATTTTTGTGCAAAACGCTGGCTATGTGTATGATTTGAGGGCATGTCTAAACATTTTTAGAAATGATCTTTTGAGTAATGTGGAGAATTACTTGTTTGTTTGGGGAAGCAATGAGTTAAAACTATAACAATGGCTTCCTCAGCAGGTTAATTAACGTTGACTAATTTAATGATTTACAGTTCATGGAACTTTTTCATCATAAACTGAAAAATGCAGCGATCTTTTGGTGTTATGTATCTATCTAAAACATCAACATACAAATTTATGATGACATATTATCATTATTCTTCACTTCCAGCAAGAGAGCCTAACTCAAAACAAAATCACTGTGTAGTTCAATCTTTGTATTTAATGCGTGGTACAAGAGCAGCTCACATAGCATGCTTCATATACAGTACATGAGGTTGAAACGTATCTAGACCGGTTAGTGCTCACCTTCAGGGAAAGTACTCTGATATACCACAGGGCTCCAGGGGCTGGACAACTGGTCAATGTGGAGGCGAATGGCAAACTCATACCTGGTGTTGGGCTCCAGATCGCGTACCAGGAGGCTCTGCTCACCCCTGCAACAGAATGCAATAACAGACGTTTAACCACAAGGTTTTGCCCAGCAGATGGATCCATACTGGAAAAAAATTCCCCGGGTGAACTGTAAACTTTTCCCAACAAATGTTTACCCCAAAGCTGCATCTGATTATTTTGAAAAGTAAAGGAAACAGTTTAACAGTTTAAGCTACATAAGACACACAATTACCTGTGTTTATAAATCTGATTTCCCTAGCCATGACCCCCCCACTAAAAAGGAAAGGAATTCATACTCCAAGCTATTAAAAAGTGAACGGTTGCCATTGTAATGATTTAAGAAGATGAAGCACTCACGTCTGTAGGTAGAGCACCAGGGAAGCATTCTGCAGGCCTACAGGGTTGCAGCGGATGGTGTAGTTGACTGTATGGCTGGAAGTGAAAGCTGGTCGGCCCCAGTGGAGAAACACAGCACTTGAGCTGTTAGTCTTGGCATACACATGGTGTGGAGGCGGTGGAGGGGGCACCAGGCGATCTCGAACCGCTAAGAAATACAGAATAATGTTCAAGTCACCAGATTATAGTAAATGCAAGCAATAACATTATGCTTCAGATGAATACACTGTTGCTAGTGGGTTTTTTTTCAAGAAAAACGGAGGACGTACAGACGCATCCAGGGGTGCTGATAGTTTGGTCTGCTTGGTAGCCATCTCCAATGAAATTGTAAGCCAGGAGCTTCACATGGTACTTCTTCCTTGGGTCTACATTCAGAAAAAGAGGATTACATGTTTTTTTTTGTTTTTAAATCACATCATAGAAAAATAAAACCTCCACCCTCAATGTTTGCTGCAAAATACAAATGTTTTCATGGCGTCTCAGAACTAGACCTCAGTAAGCTTCCACATAGATTTAAGTAGAGCACCATTCTGCATTAAATGTAGCAATTGACCGTGGGCCATAACATAAGACAGATGCAGGGTGATTTCTTCAACAACAGAAAGCGGGGGTGCTAGATGAAAGGGACCTGGACTATGTGGCTGTGGGATCAGTGAGGCGTGATGGTGTGGTGGGAAAGAGAGGTAAGACAATGACAGATGCTCAGCGCTGAGAGTCCTTTGGTCAGTTTCTGCACCACTCAGGATAGAGGACCTCCACTTTCCATCACCCTGTCACCCTATCTTTTGGTTGTGAATAAGATGGTCCTTTCCCCTGCCCCAATCAGGGTTGCTGGTCAGCAGCCAGTGGCCACTCCTATTCAGCTCCAGAACCTCGGGGTTAAATCAAAGGACAATATCCCTTGGGAAGGACACATGGCTGTCGGTCATCAGCAGTTGCCAGCATCAATGACCCTAAAGACCCTGTGCTGGACAAAAGCCATCTAAACTAATGTTTTTATCTTTAAAAGAATTTTGATCAGGGTTCAAGTCAAATGTTGCCATACGGTATTGTGACTGAATAACTGTAGACTCTTCGTTAAAACTAAAAAAGTCATGCTATGATATGAAAACATAAGACTGGGGTCAGTTTTAGTAGAACATTGAAAGGCCCACTCGACATAACGGCCACTTGATCCTCTTAATGTTATTATAGTACTATCTGAGCTTCAAAAAACAAAACATAGCTTTAATGTCAATCAGATATTGAGGGGCTTGATGGAAGTGAGAGACCAGAGGAGCTTGAACCTTGTCCAGGGGAGGTAGGGGAAGATTAAGAGGGGCGGAGTTGAGCTGCTTGGACCCCCAGCCCTGAGGAGTTTCAGTGGAGCCAGACTAGGGCCAGCAGGTCATGCCTAGATAAAACTCTGAAAGAATCTAAGGTCACGGGTGTGGAACATGAGATGAGCCTCTTTCTTCTGCTCAGGGACCCTCCCTGTACCCTAAGCCTAAATGCTTTAACACACTGACCATTAGGAGAGTGGGAATGTAATAAGTATCTGTGATATAATTTGGATCATGAATTACTGATCATTTATGTAGTTGCATGCATATCTGCAAAAAGAAGAAAAAGAAGCCTTTCTCTGTGCATATTAACAATCAATATCTGACATATCAAGATTCAGCTGGAGGTGATCAGAACAAAGAGAAGTCATCTCTTCTAACATATTTCTATTTTCTGCTGGAAGAGAGAGCCAGCTAGAAGCAAATGAAAACATATTTTATGTGCAATGCCAACTTTACCATCCACAGTCAATCAGAGCCTGGCTTTTGTTATGCCTCAGTGTCCACCTCTAAAGAGGAGCAGTCAGGGTCCCACAGTATGCACCTCTACCCAGCCCCACAATACAATGGGCCTGCCGTAATTATGCAGGAGAGGGGCTATGAGATGGGGGAAGCTGTGACATCTGGGCCACGACCTTTGACATGGAATCTGGGCAAGCTAAATCCTGCAAAAGGAGGGGTTATAGGGTTCCCTCTGAGGGGGGATGGTCAAGCAGAGGAAGTGAGTAGAAAAACAGGGAAACACCAAGATAAAATGCCACTTAATAGGTGATGACAACATGCTGCTAAAATAAAAGTTGAGTGCGAGAACTCAAGAGAACAACTCAATGGGAAATACAACCAGAATGTCACTCATCCACTCTATAATCACTACTCAAAAGATACTGTGTACTAGCCCTGAACATCCCTATAAAATATAAGAACATGGTGGTTAAGCAGCCACATAATAGTATGCAATAATCATCTGATTGGGATTCAACTGGCTAAATGTCATGAAATTACCGCAATACATCTTTCTATTAGACACAGATATATCATTGGAATTTGACACAGAAATAGAATAATACAAGTGTGCCATTACTGCGATTTATGTCCTCGGACCGCTGCATTCTGCTGTAGTTGCCATGCCTTCAGCAAAGACTTGACAGCAAAGAGTGCATTTTCCTGTATTTCCAAAAGGGATAAATCTCACAAGGCTTTGCTCCCATAAAGGGAGTTTTTTGAGCTGTTTGTGGTCACCTGATTTTTAGAGCCAACATGCAGATCCTGTTGGCCCATGAGGCTTTGTTCTCCCCTGTGAAAGGCCCCCCAGGCCGCAGCAAGTGAGGCCTGAACAGGGGCCATAAACGTCAACTCCCACACTGACCCACACACACCCACAGCATCTATCATCTCTCTCTCTTCCCCCCTTTCTCTTTGCTTACTCACACATATAGGCACACGGACACATACATGCACAAACACACACAGACAAGTAAACATGAACCATTTAAAAACATGACCTTTTAAATGAGTACAAATCTAGTTTTCACACCAAGCATGCTCTGCCCAGTGTTTATCAGGAGGGAAACATGCTGGACAAGGCGCATGATGGCCTACAGCTAAAAGATAAAATTACAGTTGTGTGCACACAGCGCTGGTGCCAACAGGTATGAAAGGCATTTCAGCCCTGACTATGCCTATATGTTCTTCTCGTGGGCCATGAGAAGAATACACATACATGGAAAGGTCACAGTATTTCAACACCATGTGATTTATACACACAACAGGAGCCTCTCTAATGCGTTCTACTCTTCCAGGCTATGCTTTCAACAACGTGGATCATCATAAATAATCATTTCATTAGCAGCATGCAGTTTTGTCACAGTTGGTAGAAATCAATGTTATTGGAAACAAAAAGATGGTTGGTGTATACAGCATCGAGCAGGAGGAATCTCATTTACAGTAGATTTGCAAAGGTCACCTGCTAAGGAAACTGAATACAAAGCAGGCCAGAAAAAAACTACAGCACACTGAGAATTTGAAAATGTAACACTTAAAGTATAGCATCTGTGGTTTTATATCTTCATAATGTACATTCACCGGCCACTTTATTAGGTACACCTGTTCAATTGCTTGTTAACACAAATAGCTCATCAACCAATCACATGGCCGCAACTCAATGCATTTAGGCATGTAGACATGGTCAAGACAACTTGCTGAAGTTCAAACCGAGCATCAGAATGGGGAAGAAAGGGGATTCAAGTGACTTTGAACGTGGCATGGTTGTTGGTGCCAGACGGGCTGGTCTGAGTATTTCAGAAACTGCTGATCTACTGGGATTTTCATGCACAACCATCTCTAGGGTTTACAGAGAATGGTCCGAAAAAGAGAAAATATCCAGTGAGCGGCAGTTGTGTGGACGAAAATGCCTTGTTGATGTCAGAGGTCAGAGGAGAATGGGCAGACTGGTTCGAGATGATAGAAAGGCAACAGTAACTCAAATAACCACTCGTTACAACCAAGGTATGCAGAATACCATCTCTGAACGCACAACACGTCCAACCTTAAGGCAGATGGGCTACAGCAGCAGAAGACCAGCTAAGAACAGGAAACTGAGGCTACAATTCGCACAGGCTCACCAAAATTGGACAATAGAAGATTGGAAAAACGTTGCCTGGTCTGATGAGTCTCGATTTCAGCTGCGACATTCAGATGGTAGGGTCAGAATTTGGCGTAAACAACAT
>OOFE01020602.1:0-12343 GCA_900323365.1 Monocentris japonica | reverse complement strand
CATGTGTGTGGCGTCTATGTGTCAGCATGCATTTGTTTGTGTGTGTGTGTATGTGTTTGTGTGTGTGTGTATGTGTGTGTGTGTGTGTGTGTGGGGGTGTGTGTGTGTGTGTGTTTGTGTGTGTGTGTGTGTGTGTGTGTGTGTGTGTGTGTGTGTGTGTGTGTAGGTTTTGACTGGAACCTCGTATTCAAGTGGGACTACATGACTCTGGAGCAGAGACGAGCGAGGCAAGGCAACCCCATCGCCCCAATCAAGTAAGACACACACTCTTTGGTTGCACACAAACTCTCAGACAAAGCCACTCGCGCACAAATAACTCAAGCATTCATATGCATTGACACGCTATTGTTTGCCGATTGCCACCCACTAATAATCTCGCTGTTTTTCTCGCTCTGTCTGCCTCACGACTTCCTTCCTCCTCCCCCCAGGACTCCTATGATAGCGGGAGGACTATTTGTGATGGATAAGGAAAACTTTGAGTTGCTGGGAAAGTACGACATGATGATGGACGTATGGGGTGGAGAGAACCTGGGTGAGTAGAACTACAGTGGAATAAATGAGAATAAAGTAGATTGAGAGAAGAAAGTGAAGTAGAGCAACGTAGCAGGTAGAGGAGACAAACTTACCAACTACAGTCAAATTCACCATCATTCGGCTTGTGGTGTAAATTCCACACCGCGACTGTGTCACTCAGGTTTTTTTCTTTTTTTTTTCCTGCAGCACTCCTAGCCTTTCAATGGCGGAGATCTTGAGTTACTTTCTCTCATTTATGCTCTGCTGCTTGCTTGCGTTCAGAAGTTGTGCGTGGTTATGCTTTTCACTCAGAAGCCAGGGATTCCTGCTCACTTGTGAAAACTCCACTCTCCCATGAGATGTGGCCCTACAATAGCACCACAGATGCGCCTCGCGGTGTGATCGACTCATGACATCACTGGGCTCCCAAGGCCAAGAACATGAGAAAGAACAGAAGATGGTGTTGTGTGTAATAATGAAGAGGGCAAGTGTGTGTGGTGAAAATAACCTCAGCGAGCGGAATAGAGCAAATAGCAATGATACAATGAAAACTGTTTCTCCCTTTTGATTTTCCTTTGAATTCAGCAGGGAAAGTGTTGAGAATAAACAGCTGCCAAAATCATCCATGCCTGTCTTGAGGCTGTGTGGCATGAGTATTATGATTCAGAGCTGGATTGACAGATCCAGGTTTACGTGATCTATTTCCGTGTGTGTGTGCATTTCAGAGATCTCATTCCGTGTGTGGCAGTGTGGCGGCAGTCTGGAGATTATCCCCTGCAGTAGAGTTGGCCACGTCTTCAGAAAGCAACACCCTTACACTTTCCCGGGGGGCAGCGGGACTGTGTTCGCTAGGTAACACACACACACACACACACAAATGTATGGACGCATGCATACACACACATATACACACAAACACGGGTACAGGAAGGCACACGCATGTATGTTGAAAATATTGAACACACTGAGGTGAGAGTGCTTCCAGTCTTCAAGTTGTTCAGCAGTTAAATGATCAAAGTGGTCAGTTGGTTATTTTATTAAAAGTAGGTGTATTCCTGTGATTGGCGCCCAATATGAACCAATTAGAAGTCAAGGATCAAGAAAACGCAGCCTGCTCCACACTTGACTCGCTGCTGTACTAGAGAGATTTGACAAAATTGCCTTGAACATCATGTCAGCAGTTTGTTTCGCTTGGCAACACACACAGCGACTGGAAAGCTCAACATGCAGACATGCAGCAATTTGTAATTCTAACATGTAGAGGTTTGCCCTCTTGTGGTCGTATAGATGTATTAAAAACTGAGACTGAGAGAAAGAGAGTGAGTTCTCCTCTGTTTCAGCACTTCCTGTAATTTCTGAGAAAACAGAAACACACACACAGCATTTCCAGTGTGGAGATGACTAGTCATGTCTGGAAACTACTCTCACTGGTACACTCTCTCTCCCGGTCTTTCTCTTTTCGTCTCTCTCTCTCTCTCTCTGTGTGTCTCACTTCAACTATTTATCTCTCTCTCTCTTTCTCCGTCTGTCTTTTTCCTCCCTTCTCCTTCCTCACCTCCCCTTCTGCTCTCCTTCTCTCTCCCCCTTTCATCTTGCATGTCTCTGTACTTCTCCCTCCCTCCTTGTCTCTCTCCTTGCATTCTTTCCTTACCGCTCCTTCCCTCCCTTCTTCTTGTCCCCGTCATCCCTTCCTCAGGAACACAAGGAGAGCAGCGGAGGTGTGGATGGATGAGTTTAAGAACTTCTACTACGCTGCCGTGCCCTCGGCAAGAAACGTTCCCTACGGCAAGTAAGTACCCTTAACAGTAACAGAACCTAAATGAAAAGTTTTAAAGGCAGCTACAGACGAGTCATATTCATAGGAATGCTGTAAAAGAGGACTGACATTCCCCGCTTTTATATGTGAGTTTTCCAAGCAACATGAGGCAGCTAGTGTAGTTCAAGATGTCAGTGCCTGAACTGAAGAGGAGGAGCTTAGTCTTGAAAGTCATGACAGCGTATGCCAAACAAGGAAAAGAGGAACAGTGGTCTCAAGTCGAAGCACCCCGACAGGCATAGATGGACACTTGATGAACACAAACTAAAAGCAAAACTAAGGCCTCAAAAATCACCACCCTGTGACACAGTCTCAACAAAATGAGACTGGTACTTACGGCAAGGCTGCAATTTAGAAACCACTTGAATCCAAGGCCAAAACGCATAACCTTGTGTAAGGAGCACAAAACCTGGACCTCTGAGCAATGGAAAAAGATTGGTCATATTTCACCCTTTCTCCTGCTTCCGGATGGGTTTACATTTGGAGAAAGCCAAAGAATGCCTTCAACCCACAATCTTTGTTGCCAACTGTTAAACATGGTGGTAGATTTGTGATGCTGTGGGCTGCCGACTTGTGGTATTACTCTGCATGGTTGTATAATGACCAAGGAACCAGGACCAGGTGAAAATGCTGTTTCCCCCAGAACACCAGGACAAAATCAGATGCCTTCCTTGGCCTCCACAATCACCAGATATAAACATCACTGAACTTTTGTGGCAAATAAAATACCTAATAATTGAAGCAATTATTAGGTATTTAATATCCATATATTGTTATTTTGTTCGCCCTCCGTGCTTCCTTGTTATTTACCCTCCCATCGCTTAGTTTTAGTTTCTAGTCCTCTTGACATGGATTATACAGAATGGAAGGTGGCCCATATAGTTAGAACTGTCAGTGAACATGTGATCTCTCCTCTAAGTCTCTTGGTCTGTTGCTACCTGCCTCTGTTCTCTCTCCCTCAGTATCCAGAGTCGTTTGGAGATGAAGAAGAGACTAGGCTGTAAACCGTTCAAATGGTACCTAGAGAATGTCTACCCTGAACTACGGTAAGAAAATGATATGAAAATAAATGTGCATAGTTCTCTCTCTCTCTCTCTCTCTCTCTCTCTCTCTCTCTCCTCCATGTTACAATAAAAAGGCGGATCTTTAGACACATAATATGTGAATGATCTACCATACAATTCAGTTTCAATCATAACAACCACGTGTGTGTGTTTAGGGTCCCAGATCATCAAGACATTGCGTTTGGAGCCTTGCAGCAGGGAGGAAACTGTCTGGACACTCTGGGTCATTTTGCGGACGGAGTGGTGGGCGTCTACGAATGCCACAACGCTGGGGGCAACCAGGTAGCGTTACCACGACAATATACTCAGGTCAGCCAATGAAAACCCTGCTTTCGAGTCACATGGGTGGCAGGAGGTGGCACTTCTGGTGAGCGGTATTATCACACCAAGGGGATGGAAAAATAGTGTTACCTCAGTCACACCTCTACTTCAACATATTCAGCTATTTTAGATTAGATGTTACACACGGTGTGAAAGAATTGTGTTCAGGTGAGGTGGAAACCCAATAGGATCGTTGGCAATTAACAACATACAAAATGAATGTGAGGATTTACATCATATATACATTTTCAAATCAGCAAAACGTTAATACATTTTCTCTTGGTCAGTCTGTATTGTTTACAGAGGCGTCACACTAAGACCTGCTCGCTATCCAGCTCTAACATTATTATTATCTAACATTATTCTAAAGTAGGCTAACCCTGTTTTTAGCCCAGACACACTACAGTGGAGTGTGTGTGTGAATTCAATGGACTCAAAAGTCCTGAATACGGTTCTACAGTGCCTTTGTAAGTAAAATTACTTTTTAGTAGTCTTAAAAATATCGCAGGTTCTTGGTGTGATGTTGTTCTAATGAGTCACGCAGAGGACAACGGGATTTTTTTCATTTTCATGTTCATGTAACTGGCATAAAAAATGATCTTGAAAAGTCTTGATTTAACTTGATGAAACTTGCAGACACTCTGCTATACTTGTGTGGGAATGCACGCATGTGGATGTACTTGTTTGATGGTTTGACTGCATGAGTGTGTGTGTATGTGTGTCCAAACTTGCATGTGCACACTAATATGTGTACGTGTACATATTGCTGTGTAGGAATGGGCCCTGACCAAGGATAAGTCTGTGAAACACATGGACCTGTGTCTGACTGTGGTGGACAGAACGGCTAGCTCCCTCATCAAACTACAGGGCTGTAGAGAGAATGATAGCAGACAGGTAAACACACACACACATTAGGGCTAGACCGATATATCGGCTCATATTGGGCTTTTATTACATATCGGATGTTGGCCAGTTGGCCAACATCTGATATGTCCGAATGTCGCCAGGAAAGGAAATTTTATATTACATTTTTTTGTAAGTAGCTTTTGCTTTTAAAGGCGGCAATAATATCCCAAATGCAGATGCTGTTCTACCCTGCCAAGAAAAATGTTTTGGGCATACAAACGGTCACATTTAAAAATATTGAATATTGGCTATCTGCAGCTTCAATACAAAAACTTACATTGGTCAAACCCTAATAGACAGGGATGTGGAGGGAGTGATGGTTGACATAAAAAGCGCACAAAAACACACAGGAGAACCTGCATGGGAAGTGGTTAGATGTTATTATGGCCTTTTATTGCATATAATTATGTCCTCCACTCTCTAGGCTCCCTCTCCATCCTCTCATCTATAAATAGGAGCGCACACACACACACACACACACACACACACACAGTTAATGCATCACTAAACAAAGATATACTCTGATCACTCCTAATCGCTCTGGTGGTTCCCAAGGCTTTTAGGGGAAATGGGAGATGTGCTGTTATGTAGGATGTTATGGCTGAACTTGTCCTCTATAAATGAGAGCAAATAGCACATACACACGCACACACATACACACCAGGAAATACATTTGTTGAACATTTATTGCATAATTCTGCTTATTATTATGTTTGTGTAATGATGTCCATGTCTCCCTCTTGCCAGAAATGGGAGCAGATTGAGTCCAACTCGAAACTTCGTCACGTGGGCAGTAACCTCTGTCTGGACAGCCGCAGTGCCAGGATGGGTGGACTCACTGTGGAGGTCTGTAGCCCCAGCCTCAACCAGCAGTGGAAGTTCACCCTCAATTTACAATCATAGGGGGCGCTAGAGACCCCAGAAAAAAATGGATAAAGATGCATATAGACACTGACAGACAGACAGACAGACAGACAGACAGACAGAAAGATGGATACAGACACAAGGAGCAAGATAATCTTGATGGATAAATGGATCCTTCTTCCTCCTCCTCCTCCTCCTCTTCCTCAGTTTCCTCCTCCTGTCCCAGGAGGCAGGTTCTGTCAACTGGAGGTGCAGCCAATCAATCATGTCCAGAATCCCCGCCCCCCTCTGCCACCAAGAGCCACACCCACTAGGGGGAGGGGTTTGTAGACCTTATTGGAGGAAACAGGAAACTGACTTAATTTGGAGGATGGCTGTGATAGTGATGATCATGATGATGATAATAGTGATGAAGAGGCTTTCCATCCAAACCACATACCTCAGTGTTTTGGTTCCTGAAGTGAAAGATAAGTGATTTTTTTTCTTTACTTTTTTCAATCCTGGTGAAACAGAATGGACCTCTGTTTGATGTTTTTACTTTGTAATTATTTTGTTTTCATTCTTCTATTTTTTATTTCTTACTGTTTATTCTCCATGGAGTTCCACAGAAGCTTTTTTTTTCTTAAAGGAATGGATGTGTACTTTGTTGTCGTTATTGGTGTTGTTACTCCTCTCTTGTTTGGAATGTAAACACAAGTTTTACCACCAAGCCAGAGCCTGTAACGGCAGACAGAGGTTCCAGCTGGTGGTTTCGGTGAAGTTTGGTTGTAGTTTGCTTGAAATTAGTTTGGTTCTGCCGATGTGAAGGGAGGAAACGGACTCAATGCACCGAGCTCTTCCTCTCATTGGTTCACCCACGCAGTGCTCTGGCCCGAACAGGATACTCAAATGACACGAACGAGAAAGGGACTTGAGACAGAGAGAAGAACACTGTGCTGTGTTTTTTTTTTTCTACAGTTTTTCCTGCAGTGTATGTCTGAAGGTCTTGCTTTTGGGGGAGGGATTGGAGGATGGGGTGAGCTTCATATTGTGGGTGGGGCTTGACACAGGTCCAACCAGGAAGTGGAATTCCTGAAACCAGGTGTCCAAGTGTCTTCAAGCCCAGCAAGAGGATTTACTGTCAATCTTCAGGCTGTAGCACTGGCTGCTGCAGCATCTTCACTTCTCTGCCATTATGTCTCTTAAAGGAACAATACACAGAAGAAAATCTGTTTTTTTTATTTTGTCAAATTCTGAACCATGTCCAAATGTAATATTGATGTTTCCCTTTTCATACAAAAAGATATCTTCATGCAGAAGATACAGAAGAAAGGATGTTTTTTTGTTTCAGCTATATTGTAGAAAAATCAAGTGACTAGAAGAGTACACGTGTGATTTTCTTTACATGCTCTCTGGTTTCTCTCCGACTGCTTCCTAGGGAGTGATTGAATATTCACTTCCTGTACAGATCATTCCCTTTGCCTGTATCTGTATTGCCCTGGCAGGAAGTCTACTGTCTAATATTCACACACAAACTGTCATGGATTTTTATACAGAGCGTATGGTAGAGTTGTACTATGAGTGCCATGTTGTAGCTCCTTCTCTAGAACTGATGGGTATCAATGACATTTGTAATATCACCTCGGTGAGATGCCCAATACTTTAAAGACCAGCTGCCATAGACTTGGATACTTGGCAAAGACCATGGGGCAACATCAGCTAAGGTGGCTACCTCTGAATACTCCTTCTTGTTGGCTCTGGTGATTCCCAAGGGTTCCTGGGGAGATGAGCAAGCAAGCTCTTTGCCCATCATTGTCTCCCCACTTTCCACACCATTTTTGGGGTGGAAAGGCCTCTGAGGCAGCCTTTAGACGATGTGACACTAAAAAAGCTCCATTAAAGCTGTGAGGAAGATGTCGTCACAAAAGCCAATACTAATGGCATTCTTCTGGCCAGAGTAGGCCCCCCTAGCTACACTATTGTTCATATTTGGCAAACTTCCAGTAGTATTGATGGATAAGGTCCTTGAAGAAGTCCCATTGGCCCTTTTATTCATAGAGACCTTTTTTGGTCTGACAGTTTGACACAGTAAAACCTTTCTTCTTACAGCTGAGGAACAGGGGATAGAAGAAAATGGTCCAAAACGCGTGAAATGAAATTAAATGTGCATGCATATGCATTCTGAAACGCTCTGTACAGTTTATTTTGCAGCTCAGTACTTCTAGCTGCATGCATCACAAAGTTCCACAGTTACACTCAATCAGAAGTGTAATTTTGTATCAACATATTTTTTTCTTCATCATGCCTATTTGGTAGACCAGTCTGTTACTGGGATTAACAAGGTTTTACTCTCCATACTGACTGTCTCTGCAAGAGGTGAACAGATAATGTTGCTGATCAAACAAGCAGGAGTGCTCAATTTTGAGTGTTTACCGATACAGAATACAAATATGAGTACTTTTCTTGACATTGACTATTGACTAGCTACTTCATTCAATGGAAAAATACTCCCATCTATTTTTTTGTAATGTAAATATCTAAAAATGATTTCAGTGTCACCAAATAGCATTGTGCTACTTCTTAGTTTCTTGGTATCTGGTGGCTTTACTGTTACAAAGAACACATACTTCATCCTGGTTTTAGTCCAACAATACCTTATACCTAGACCACTAGTCTCTACTGGTCTCTACCTACCATTCCTGGGCTTTGGCTCTAAAACCCTCTGCACTGTTGCCAGTGGAAATTCTGTCGTAGCCATTGATGAGTTGTCATGGCAGCAGTTTGGGAAATTGGTTTTGAGTGTATTTGGAGCGACACAACGCTTGGCACCTTCAAAGTAACTGAACAGAATTGCCTAAAAATCACATCTCTGCGTTTTCCTTGATTAGTCCAGAGGTTGCAACCATAAGTGTTCTTGAAAAATAGAATATTCCCTGCTTTCCACTATCTTTCTCTCTCACACACATACATCCTTACTTGGAAATGGAAATGTCCCATAGTATTTTTTTAGTGAGCTACTCTAACTGACAAAGACAGCAGGCCATGTTTGTTCTGATGTCTGATACTTAACTGTCCTTTGTTCCATGATTTGTTCCATGATTTTTTCCGTATTATCTTTCATCTAGATTATACCTGATGTTTGACTTGTTTTATACATCCATCAAACTGTAAGCAGAGTGAAGGGAGTTGAAAAGGTTGGTTAAAATTGCACCTGGTAGAAATGCCTATCCTGTGACTTGATAGGTTGCGTTGTTCTCTATCGTACTGGCAGGCACAGGACCCGTGGATATGAGGCTGGGGTGAGACTTTCCCAAGGGGAAGTCTAGATATGAGGGGAACTTTGTGTTGCCATGGTGACCAGACTCTGGTCCAAACCGGGTTTGGGGAGGTTGATGTTAATCAGGAGGTGGATTTGCTGTTGGAAGTTTAAATACCAAAAAGGGTTTTTACCATTCTTTTAAGAAAAATGAATTTTTCTTAATTTCTCAAGAATATTGTCATTAGTAAATCAATTCCTCCTTGTAAGTAATGAGCTGAATGAATTGAAGTTGTAAGTGAATTCAACTGTGTGTCCAGTTCACCAAATCACTTCAGAGACTCTTCTGGAGTAGACTGAGCATGCCTGGTATTATAGAACCAAATGTGCAAACTCCACCCACCTGACACTGAAGGCAGGTTACAACGGACACTCACTGTATCACTTCAGTGGACCAAGTAGGTAAAGATGGCGTCTTCCCGATTGACATAACTTCCCCAGGCCCGCTACATGGTACAGTACACACTCAGTTCTTAAAACTGGCGAGAAGATATCATAATAAAAAAGAAATCAAGAAATTTGTTTTTTGCACACTTTGCACTGTGGGATAAGTATTGACATTTACAAGAAGGCCACCATCTTTACACTCAGTGTATTCTAGATCAGTGGTTTTCAGCCGTCCAGCTCCATAGGTGCCCATGCATGTTGATGGTTCATGGAGCGGGTCTTTATTCACAAGTAGGGCCCAAACATGACTGAGGTCTTGACTGAGATTGTGTGATTACCTCCAGTAGCTTGGGTGCATTTAGTATCGGGTTTAATGCTTCATAACCCCTTCCTGTGTAAGAAAGAGTGTTAGGTATGTAAAGATGGCAACCTTCTAGTTTGGCATCATCCAGTTCTTCCAACCAATCCCATAGTGCAACATGCGCACAGCATTTTAGAAATTCCCCCAAAATATGTCATCAAATGTTGACGCTCAGGTGCTCTCCACTGGGATGAGTAACGACCTCAAACCAGGAGGACTCTATCTTAAAGGTCTGCTGTCCCTGTCAAGAAGGGTGGCATACAGTGTTGTGTAGCACCCTCTAGTGACATGTCTGACAAGTAACAGATTGAGAAAGATCAGACCTGAGGTAGCTATGGTCTTGATGCTAGATGCACCACCAGAGATTATCAGTGTTTTTACTTTGTTCGTGTTTGTCTTTGTTTCTTTGGTTCTGCTTCCAGTGAGACTGTTTGGTACTGTCCTTCCCCCCTCGCTGTCTTCGTCTTCCCTCCATTGACTTTTGCTAGAGAGCACAAGGTGAAGTGAAGGAAGCACTGGAGATTAAACACAGCTGGGGAATACTCTGGGTATTGCTCTTAGTAGTCTTGTCTCCACTGCTGGGCCTAATGGGGCTAGCCATGACTTACTCATTAGTAGCCTGGTTTCCTTTACAGGGCCAAATAGGACTTACCAGGGCTTCCTTTTTATTTTACCACAGGTTTGAACATTGCTAGCGCAGGTTTACTCATAAGCTTGTTATCCACTACTAAGGCTAGTTGGGGCTTGTTCTCATTTGCTTGATTTACACTACAGGGCCAAACGGGGCTAGCTAGTGCTTGCTCCCTATCTAGTGTTGTTCATTTTCAACAAAGGCATACCAACTCTTAAGTAAAACTAATTGCAACCAAAACATGTACATGTACGTGGTTCCCTTTTTTAACTTGTTGCCAGCAGTTTATTTGTAATGTGGCCATAGTTTCAAATGATCCAGTAGTTCTTTCAGGTTATCAAAATGTTGCTTTTGGCCCTGGTTAGATGGCCCCACATTGGAGAAGGTGAGAACCAGACTGCACACAGCTGACTGACCACAGCAATACTGTCTGCAACAGTGGTATATTGTTTAAAGCCTTTTCTTTTAAATTAGTCTTATTTTTGTGAAGATGAAAAGTTTGCTATTTTATCTTATTTTTATGAGAGATGGAGAGAAAATAATAACTAGTAATAATTAAAACATCCTGTAGTCCACCGCCACATTTTGAATGGATGATGAAATGTTTACATCTCTAGCACAATGTGCCAAAGTTCCTTTCTGTCTTTTCTCTAGGAGGAAGAACGAGAAGGGGACATTTTTTTTAGAAGTGTCTAGTACTCCCCAATTTGACTGACCATGTTGAAATGATCCCCTTCTCTTTGTTCCTCCTTGTCCCATCTCTGCCTGTAGAATGGACCAGGGGGAAGATTGCTCTTAGATGCTGATCTGGTATCAGTTTTGTAACGAACCAGGTACATAAAGTTGGTAGCCCACTGGTTCGCCGTCATTACGCTTTTGGTACCAGCCCCACAGTGCAACGAATCCAAACTTTAACGTCTGCAAACTTGGAAGAGGCACATTAAACTCTGGATGTGTTGCGCTGTGGGAATGCCTGGGATGCTTAAGCAAAGGGAGGCAGAGTGATGTCAGTGAAATAGACAGCAATCTTTTTCAGCATTAGGAAAACGGGCGGAGAAACTGAACATCAGTCATTAATCAAGAGCAACTTCACCACTGAGCCAATATGATTCATCCTTATTCAATGTGTTTTGGAGGGGGATGAGCATTGGTTTATTTGATTGAATTCAAGAGAAAGGTGAAAACGTCAAGCATCACATTCTCTCAGCTTTTCTCTAAAACAAGGGAGCTGCGTTATATCATGATTTGTGCTAACTAGAGGAATGTCATCCCCTCTCACCCCACCTCAAATCCCCTCCTTGGGATAAACGTAAGAGTACCCCTCACCGAGATGTGAAAAGTCCTGCTTAAGACATAGGACTAAAATCTCCCTCTTTTACTACGAGGGATGCCTCTTAGCATAACAGTGTATATCTGAGGGGCACAGGAGGCCAGGGGCCACATGCACATAGACGATAAGGCCCATCACCAATAACGACATAACAAACTATGAATCATCAGAGGGAAATGATCCAACAGTGATGTGGGTTATGAACTAACGGGTAATGTGTTTTCTAAGAGGAATGTGGCTTAACTGAATGACAGTGGTGTTAATGTGGGTGGTGGGTGCTGTGGCATGGGGGGTAACATGTAAAAGTGTATACACCGATCAGCCACAACATTAAAAGCACTGACAGGTGAAGTGAATAACATCGATTATCTCGTTACAATGGCACCTGTCAAGGGGTGGGATATATTGGGAAGCAAGTGAACAGTCAGTTCTTGGAGTTGATGTGTTGGAAACAGGAAAAATGGGCAAGCGTAAGGATCTGAGCGACTTTGACAAGGGCCAAATTGTGATGGCTAGACGCCTGGGTCAGAGCATCTCCAAAACGGCAGGTCTTGTGGGGTGTTCCTGGTATGCAGTGGTTAGTACCTACCAAAAGTGGTCCAAGGAAGGACAACCGGTGAACCGGCGACAGGGTCATGGGCGCCCAAGGCTCATTGATGCGCGTGGGGAGTGAAGGCCAGCCCGTCTGATTCGATCCCACAGAAGAGCTACTGTAGCACAAATTGCTGAAAAAGTTAATGCTGGCTATGATAGAAAGGTGTCAGAACACACAGTGCATTGCAGCTTGCTGCGTATGGGGCTGCGTAGCCGCAGACCGGTCAGAGTGCCCATGCTGACCCCTGTCACCGCTGAATG
>OOFE01020599.1:0-15613 GCA_900323365.1 Monocentris japonica | reverse complement strand
AGAGTGCAACCTTAAAAAAAAACAAAAAAAAAAAAAAACAAATCTAACCCAGTGATCAACAGGCTGTTAAGGCAATAAATAAAGTTCAGTGGTTGACCCCATAGAAGGCTTACTATTCAACAACACATTCGCACCTCAGCGTGTAATGTGTAGACCATGTCCGTTTCATTGAGTCAGAATCGAGACAGACTATAATTGGTTTTCTTTTATCACAGCAGCATACAAAATGTGGAAGGAATGATTCAAATGAAATAGAACTTATATCACATCCCTTTACACATTGGAACTTTTATATAATAATTTTCATGTGGCTATTTTCATTTCAAAAACATGAAATAATCAGAATAAAAGCACTACCACATTTATGTCCTTTGCACCAGACCAGTGCTTTGATGACCCTTCTGTAAATTGATTGTTTTGTACAGGCTGAACCAGAGTACCTGCCAGGTGTGACCAAGATAATTACCTTTTTTTAAATGTCCACATCATTTTCAAATACATGATTTATAGAAGAGACAGAGTTAATAGCCAAGTGACAGAAAAGAGACCCGGGAAAGTGTCACGAGTATCCAACAACCAAATGAGAATTTGCAATCCAGTCACTTGGATATAAAAGATTCTTACAGGCACAATGAAACCCTGCAACAACGTGACTGAGGGGCAGTGAACGGGGCTGACAAATTTATTCCTGACATTTTTCTTTGTCAAAAAACAAACAGCAATGTACTACAAACAAGAGAAGAGGCTCCTGCTAATCACCGCTTATGAAAGATACTTTAGCATTTCAAAGCTTTTTGAGAACACACTGCCACAAGGGCTTTTCATAGAACACATCCCTTATATTTCACGAGTCCTTTCAGTCAGATGAAAGCAAGGCAAGACGACCAAGGACCCAGTACATTTCACTCCAGATTTAACACAAAAAAGCATGTAGCTTTGATGTATACACTAATGTCATCATTTGCATCCTCAAGTGCTCTTGGTTTTCATTCTGTGTGAGGAATGTGTTGTTTGCATGCATAATGGACATTTAGCAATTAGGCTAGCACAGTTGGGTAACAGTGGTTGGACGGTTAGAAAGCAGACCTGGGTTTGAATCTCCCCCCTCTCAAAAATGGCAGTCAGATTGAGTGAGGCAACAACAGCCAAGATGCTACACAAACGCTGTCGTACCCTTGAGCAAGGCACTGAAACCTCCAACAACCTTCAGCAGTGTCTTCTCTGCAGCTAGCAGTGCTGCACCAACCTAAGCATGTGCATAGTGTGTATAGGCTTAGTTTTAAAAAATAAAAAAATAAAAATAAAAAAAATAACTAAACCAACCACTTTGTAATGACAGTGAATACCTCCTAAAGGCAAGAATTGTTTATAAACAGGTTTCATGTGATCTAACAAACAGAAGCAATAAACCATGCTACGAAGCCTGCAATCTGTGATACTGGGCTTTAACATTTTAACAAGCAAAAAGAAGTTAGTTGAATAACATCAATTCTGATTTAGGGTGGATTTTCTCTTTGTCAGGCACATTATCAGACTTAATACATACGTACATTGTGTCAACATGACTGGGCTTACTGCATAGTATAAGAAAAGACTTGAAAAATTAAAATTGAATCTTTATTTTCAGATAGGACAAGCAAGTGTGATACAGTATAAATTGTTACTTAAATGTCCAAATAGTAACAACAATATGGTCTGCTATAGGTAAAATAAACTGTAGTCTCACAGATTCAGACTACGCTGGGCTGAAAGGTCTTTGGGTTTACATGTATGAACCAATGCCAAAGTGGAATTATTGCTTCAAAGAAAATGGAGACCTTAAAAAATGTCCTAACTTGGGATGTCATTAAAAGGCTTGCCCATCATTTCCCTTACTTATACACATACAAACAACCATACATTCACAAACATCACACATACCATCTTACAATCATACAAAGGGTTCTTATTGAAAAAAAATACACAACAAAAATCAAAAACTAGTTTTAAAAAATAGTCTTGTCTGTCATGATCTAACGAAAACATGAGAGCAAATTTTTCTCCATACCAAGAAGAGGAAAGCTTTCATAAATGAGGCCTAACCTCACCTGTCCCCTCTGTCCTGCATCTCTTAGGCTCAGCACAGGAAGTCCCATTCGGCTTAACCCCCACCCCGTATTTAGGCATCTTAACAAGCCCCACACTTGTAACAGATCAAAAGATCACCCATCATTCTCTGGCTGAGGGGGACATCAACTCTCCTGTTTGTCTTTGACCAAAAGGACTGCGTGCTGCCCTCCACCGGAGGCCATTAATACTGTACGGTTCTCCAGGTGCTTGCCTGTCATCTTTACGGGGCTCCACTCATCATCCTCCTCACCTGTTCCAAGCTGGAGGTTGGTGCCCATGCCCCAGGCATACACAGATCCTGCAGTAAAGACAGAATTAGTGGAATGTGCATCCTTTCATTTCCAATCAGCGAATATCACAAAACCCTGACAAAAAATGTATGATGCACAATTTGGAAACACAATAGATTATTTAACAGTTACCCTGATACAGAAACTGATGTGTCTGACCTTAGTCCTAAAAAGGGATATTTCCATCGGACTCAGTGTCTTATGTGACGTCCTGGTAATATTTTAGTATTTTTATTTTCTTTGTTTCTCACCTTCTCTAGTGACAGCATAGCTGACAGATGCCCCACATGTCACTCCATTGGCTGGCTCCATCCCAGCCACAGATGTGGGCTCACTCTTCTCCTCAGCCCCCTGGCCTAGGCCGAGACGACCATACTCTGCTCTGCCCAGGCTACATACTTGTCCTAGAAGACAACAGGCCAGCAACCAATTTATTGTTTGAAACTATTAAACAGGTCTATAGACAAGACAACCTAAGTTCAGCCCAAGACACACCAAGACCAGGCAAGACTGAGGCCGATGGGGGGCCAGACTTGAGGTCAAAAGTTTCTCCTGCAGAATATAACACAATATGCAGAGAGAAATGTGCTCTATTAGGTCTATTTGAGATTATTTAGGTTAGTCCCAAGAAGGATTATGAGATAAAAATAATATGAGAATATAGCTGTGTGGCTCTTTAGTTCTATCCAGGTATGATTCAAGTCTGAATTAGATATGGCTCAACAATGCCATCTGTTGGCTGCAGCTTACCTTCGGCATCAAGGCAGAGTGTGTGGTGCTGTCCTCCTGAGAAGTCCACCCAGGAGGTGGTCGAGTTCTTGAAGCAGGTTAGTTTCACTGGGGCAAAACACATCTTCATGCTTTTAGTCCCTGTAAAGATTGAAACAGGTGTTGCAAGAACACACAAAACGACCTCCTAATGTATGCTATCGTAAGCTAAGGACAGCAAAATGTGAATGTGTACCAAATACCTCGAAGCTAAAAGACATGCAAACATTAACGGCAACCATTACATGTAAATAAAAGCTGTCCATTACCAGCATCAAAATATGCAGCCAGTTGAAGAGAACAGCAGTGTCATACTAACCAAGCTGGTGGTAGTTGGACAAGCCAAATCCATACACGTAGCCCTCTTTTGACACAGCAAAGGTAAAGTAGGCTCCACAGAAGGCATCTACGAAGTGAACCTTGCCTTTGACTTTTACCACCTGCGGTACCAGCAACCGGGCTGAAAACGAAATGGACACACAGTCAGCCACATTATTATACATTTCACAGTAGACATGAAGAGATCATCTACTGCTAATACTATCACCAATCAGAGGGTAATGTGCATGTCAAATCCTCTGCTCCATTACTTCTCCATGAGTTGAAGTGTTTGTGCTGTAAAGACTGAAGTAACTTACAAAGGCCTTTCCTGCCTCCCCTATTGGAAAACAGCTCAGGCACCCTTCCCAGCTGTCCCTGCTCTCCACAGCCTGATGTGTAGAGATCTCCCCCCAGTGTCAGCATTGCAAGGTGGTCGTTACCTGGCAAAGCATTCATGAGCTTTAAACAGAAACAGTGCAACAAATTAATATGTAGGGTTAGGTTAGGGCGTTGGAGGATCATCTCTTACCTGATACAATTTTCACAACAGGTTCTTTCATGGGGACTTTGACTGGAACTGTGCACTTTTTCATGGGCTCCAGAAGACCAATAACACCATTATTGTCCTAATATACAAAAACAGAGTGTAATATGTAAATATTCAAGCTCTGGGAGAAATGCAAGGGCTGATGCTCTGCGATAATGAAACCATACAGAAATCACTAGTTAACCAGGCAAGAAGACCAAGTTGCAGGGGGAAGGAGAATCACGCACACACATAACACAGTGGCTCACTAACCCTGAAGGAGCCCCAGATGTACACTGTTCCGTCATCTGTGAGCGCAGCTGTGTGGCTGTCACCAGCAGACACTTGAACCACCTTCGCGTCCAGGACAACCTTCCCTGGAACCATCTCAGACCCCCCCTCTGATGTCTCCCGACCAAGAGCGCCCTCGTCGTTACAGCCAAATGTGTAGACCTACAGATAGGAAGCACATTTCATCTGGGAACTTCTCTAGCCAATGTTAAAACACTGGCATGGAAGTAGTCTTTGCATTTTCTGTTTAAAAGAAATATGATATGATAGATGTTCACTTACACTGCCGGTGTCACTGAGACAGACAGTGTGCATGCCTCCAGCTGTCACTTGCAGAATGCCTTCCGGTAGGGTCACCGGGGCCGGCTTCTTCCTCTCCATGATGTCCTCTCCTAGACCCAGCTGTCCAACATCACCCTGACCCAGCACCAGAACTTGCCCAATCTCCTTCCCATGACTCCTGTGGGACACTGGCACACAAACAAAAAAGAACTAGATATCATGCCCAATTGATTTGATTTAATATAATATGAGCAATGATGATCTCATGAGGACCAATATGTTTTCACATGGATATCAAACAAGCTCAAAATCGAACGAGGGACTAGGTTATTCATTCCTGGGGCCAGATGCTTAACCTTACCTTTCACTTTCTTAGAATCTTTATCATCCTCCACTTTACTCTCAGTCTTCCTCTTGCTGGGGGTCTTTTTAGCAGGCATGACAGCAACAGACTTTAAGCAAAACATAAGAATATATTAGTATGAGATGTAAATATCCTACCATTGAATAAATTCATGTTATCAAAAATACCATCAAAATAGGATGCTGGTTCAGACATTTAAATAGGGATGCAATTAAAGAAAAAACAATTAACCATGCTTTAAAATGCCACAGTTTGAATCACGTTGTTGTTGTGTGGGGTTACATTAGCTAACACAGAGGAGATGACATCCCAGCTTGATAGCCACCAAAAAGCATCTTAATCAGCAGTGTGGAAGCATTTTGGATACCTCAAAAATGACCAGGGGGGTTGTTGAAGAAGACTGATATCCAATTTGCAAACCATGCCAACAAAAATTGGCTGCCAAAGGGTCAAACACATCTAACTTGCTACAGCATATTCAAGATCACCACCCATCCTTGCATGCTGAAGTCAAGGTAATAAAAGAAACAGTTGACAATGTTTAGCTTGGTGGCAAGTTGCTTAATGAAACATTAAACTGGTAGGGGAGTAAATATAATATTTGTTATATACAATCAACAAAGTAGTAGTGAGTTAAGAGTTGGATTTTCAGTGTAACATAGACCAACAATGACAACAGTGGCGTGTGACGTCGTTTCACCACCAGGTAGGGCTGTTTAATTAGTCGTCACTATTGTTGTCCCACTGTGTACATTGCCTAGTTTACACTGATATATATTTCACCATTAAAATGAATGTGAAATTTTAGGCTATTGTTTAATCTCCCAGTCATCTGATTTGACACTATGCATCATTACAATAGCCTGTTTAAGGGACAGCGTTTAACTGGCAACACTAAACACCATCCACGAATTTTACGCAGTGATCACGAACAATTCCAATATCATATAGAAACAACAATAATTACCGTGAATGCGAAATTAACTAAGGCATTGGGGCTTAATTGAGCCGAATAAACATCACTCCTCACACAGGCCAATACAGATTAGCAGCACAAGTGCCACTGGACCCACATTCAACCTATTCATACAACGATTTTATTATTATTGTAGCTACATACAAAAACGAGCATGGGCTATAGCTTGTCTACCACAATGTAAGCCACATCAAGATTTCCATAAACACTCGGGCCTTTAACAACAAAGCCAATGGACTCACAATCACAAGCAAACAATCTTGACAAAAGTTTCATCTTCAGAATATCTAGTCTAACAGCTAACCAGCTAACGCTGGAACTCAACAGCTGTCAGGGACTTATTTCAATGGCTGGCGCATTGTCCATATCGTTCACTCTGTAAACAGCTGCGCTTGTGCTGTGTTCTAGTGTGTAATGTTCACGAAAATTAGGTTGCTTAGTTCCTGTTCAAGTTCATCTGATGTCCCATATTAACGCCAAGTAGCTAACCATTTAGCTACCGCTAAGTCCGGAGGTACGCTCTCAAACCCCTAAATTACCTAACGGGCTACCTAAAGTTAACCTCATTGTCCACCGTCTATTTGCTAGCAAACTATATTTTCAGAAGGACATGTGCCGACAGTGGTATCGATGTTACATTTACAAGCTAGTTGAAAATAAGAGTCTGACCTAATGTTAGCTGTCCGCATGTCTCTTGGCGAACGTAGGTAGCTAGGTTAGCTAGTTTAGGGTGACTAACGTTAAACTACAAGAGTCTTGACCACAGGTAAAACTAGCACAGGCTCATTGGGCTACTAGCTAATATAGATTACATACAGACGGTCACGATCGCTAAATACCTGATGTGGTAACAGGTGGCCAATGCTAGCTAGCGAAGAATGTTAACGCTATAGCTAGCTAGCCAATGCTAATTACCCGACAGCGTTAGCGTGACATTGGGGAATGAATGAAAAATACAGAATTTAGTGAATGGACTGAATACATAACTACCGTGTTTGTTAATACTTGTCTTTTCAACATGGGCTACTTAGGAGCTATGTAATTTACTTACCTGTAAAGTTTAGAAGTTTGTGATTAACCTAAGTGGCTGTACAGGGGTAATTCCCGGTCTGGACTACTTGAGACACCACGCGCGTCTGGTTCCTTGGACTCCCTGCCTTCTTAAAGAGACAGCAACACTCAGGTTACAGACAGAGTACCACTGGTAAACAAAACCAGGTCAACTATGGACTGTCGTCGGTGACAACGATAACATGATCGGCCAACAATATAAACAAACCACTTATATTTTCAGAACATCGACGTATGTTTGATATTTGTGAGAATGCCCTATTTTAAGTAGCTATGATCAGTCTGATAATATATAACAGAATAGGAAGGTGTATAAAATGTTTCACTAGTAAAACCGCCATTTGCCATTAATAAATGGGTTTACCTTGCAGCATAGGAATATCGTTGTCTAAAGACAGAGAGCAGCCGGGGAGGCTGGTGGCTGAAGAAGAGAGCTAACCAAATAAATCTGATCAGAGCCCCGACCCTGGACCAGTTGCTCCCACCGTCTGAAAACCGCCTTCCCTCCAGGGCAGACAACGCAGCCAATGATAATGTAGTGCCCGCCCTCTCTGACCGTCAGGTGAAGTGAGGTTGGGGGAGGGCCGAATAGGGGTAAAAAGTTAGCAAGACTCTCAAAGATGCCATGATTGATATATTTTCTGTTTGATAAATATTTGCCAAAATACTATTTCTGTTGAGTTGATTTAAACAGTTGCTCTTAAGGTCAGTAGCTAATTTTAGTGTAATTATCATATATCAACATGTCCAAACTATCCACGACCTCTAACACCCCCTGACTTCTGTGTTCTGTTGTGTCTGTTGGGTAGGACCACCAATACTTTTCGTTTTAAAAAGCTGCTTATGTACTTGCAGGAATTGGGACATTTTTTCGTGTTTCACGGGGTGAAAATGATGAATACAAATTACTATACCTGGAAACCTTTGCGTTGCATAAAACACAGGAAAATTTGGATGGTAAATAATAGCCTCTGAAATGCTTGTGTCAGGAAGCTGTCACTGTCACTCCAGATGTGAGTGTAGACCAAGGAGGTTATATAATGGCGTAATCCATTATACTCGGAAGGTCGATAGTTCCGACTCGGTATTGCCGACTTCCAATCTAAATGTGTTCCAATGCATCTGCTCAGGAAAACATGGATGCCCGCAGCAAACTCATGTTTGTATGGCAAGTCTGAATTTCACAAGCATCTAAAGAGGACCTACATCAACTACTACTGTGCCATTAGTGAAGAGGAACGGGGCATATCAGTGAACTAGTAATGTTAACGTTGGTAGACTAGTACCACACGCTAGTTAAGACTTCTGTCTCGTAGCGTGGAGCACAAATCAACCGAATTACGTTACAAATGTAAACTACAAAGTTGTTTCAACATGTTTTCATAACAGGTAAAGTGAAGTAAAAATGGATGCAACGGGAATTGTGTTTAATGTTCACGGTGTGCGCCGCTATATTGCTGTGACGTTTGGTGTGTTTATATCGGCGAACTCGGACCAGTTGGATCTTGAGTTTCCGACTGGGACTTCTGACTTAAGTGACTGTTTCATTGCACTTTTCCGTGTCGGAGGTCGTTTTTTTTCCAAGTTCCGAGTACAATGGATTGCACCATGAGACTGGCAACTGACACTTCCTGCAAGAGGTACTACATGATAGCGCCATCCTGTGGTGTAATTAGTTTATTTTATTTTAGTTACTTTAAACTAGACGTAATTGTATAACACACACACACACATATACATAGTGATTAATCCTTTAAAGAAAAGTTTTAAGCCTCCTTTTAAAAAATAGTTAGACTTGGCATCTCAGGACATTTCAGTTCAGGTTCAGTTTTTTTCGTGTCCTGGTCAAGAGTCATTTTTTTTATTTTTTTGGAAGGCCGGAATTGAGCGCATTACAGTAGTCTAATCTACTGGTAATAAAGGCATGCACACGTTTTTTGAGGGTCTGACTGTGAGAGAAAATGACTAACTTCAGAAAAAAAATAAAATAATAGAAAGCTGTTCTAGAGATGCTGTTGACAAAACCTTGGAAATCCAGATCAGCATCCGTAATTCTGCCAAGGTTTCTGACCTGCTCAATGCTCTTCAGAGACAGAGAAACTAACAGATTTAACAGATCATCAGTTGTGGCAAAAATAATCTGTGTATTGTTTTTGTTATCACCTATAATCCTAAAGAAGTGTGATTGCTTTTCCTTTCTCAGCCAAAGTCTTTGTTTTTAGTGGTGCAATGATATATATAGTCTTTTTTTAAACAGAAGGCAAAATTGTCCACAAGATCATCACACAGTGAAGCTGTGGGCAGTGTTAACTCCAGAAAGCTGTGAATTTAAGTGTCAGTTTCCCTTGCATGGAAGTAGCATTTATTAACAGTTCTGACAGTGCCTGGCTGCTCTGGTGTTAGAGACACATTAAAAACACACAAAAATAATAAAAACCCATGTGCAGAGGTCACTGTAATTTGAAGGCTCTTAGAGATAACCCAGTCCAATGACCGTGTCTATGGGTAGGCCCGGATATATGTTAAGGGATCAAAAGTGATTAGCAAGCAGATAGATTTGTTGTAGCTGAATGAACATGGGAAGAGGGCAGCAGGAACAAAGGCATTAGTGCCAGGGTGCTCGGGATATGTGCCCATTCAATCTGTCCCTGAGCCTTGGGAAGGTGCCTATCATATGGAAAACCTCCAGCATTGTCTATGTGGTCAAGAAGGGATGCCCCAGTGTCCTCAACAATTACAGACTGGTGGAAGAGTGAAGAGCTGCAGCATCAGACCCCTGGTGAAGGAGTTCCTGGACACCCCTCTAATTTGCTCACAAAATGTCAGGCACACGAAAGTGTGGATGACACTATAATTTACTTGCTTACTCTTGTCTGGATAGAAGGAGAAATATGGTGCAAATAATTTTCTTTGATTTCTCCAGTGTGTTTAGCACCATCCAGCCCCTCCTGCTGAAGCTCAGAGCCATGCAGATGGACAACATCATTATATCCTAGGTTACTGCTTATGTCACCAGTAGGCCACAGTTTGTTTACCACCAGAGCAGTGTCAGACATTGTAGATAGCAATACCATTACCTTTTCTGTTCACTCTTTACACCTGCTGAGGATCCTGCCACCTGCAGATGTTCTAGGAGTTATAGGAGTCTGGTGGAGAGCTTTGTTGTGTGGTGCAAGGAGAAACACCTGCAGCTCAAAAGAGCTGGCAGTGGACTAATAGAGAAAGCTGCTGACACCTGTCACAAACCAGGAAGAGGATGTGTTTTGGGGTCCATATCAACAACTAACTGAACTGGCCTGACAACACAGTGGCACAGAGCAGACTGTTCTTTTAATGTCCAATAGACCACCACTCTGCATCTTTCAATTTGTAGTGGCCAGTGCACTATTTGTTGCTGTGATGTGCTAAGGACACAGAATCAAGGTGGGGTCAGCAGCAGAGTCAATAAGCTAGTTAAGAAGGTTGGTTCTGTAATTGTTGCTGAGCCTGGATACCCTGGAAGCAGGGGAGGATGAGGTCCAAATTGAGCTCCATCTTGGAAAGTGCCTCCCACCTGTTGGAACAGCTCCATTAGCCTCCAGCTTATGCCCTCGAGGTAAATCACAGAGCGATTTAGGTGTTGCTTCATGCCAACTGACATCTGGTTTTACAACACTACCTGCTACAGCAGCCCAGGCCTCATCCAACCTCTGGACTATTCTTTACATCTATGGTATGGTATAAGTGTATTTGGTGGACAGTTTGAGGTCCTCGTACAAGTTCCTTTTTTATATGGCCACATTCTGTTCCTATTATTATGACACCATGCACATACGCCCTTGAGCTGGACTGTATATCTGTGTAAATCAGGTTAACTGCAAATCTTTATTTATTGTATCTACATCCTACGGTCTCATTTTTGCATTCTGCTGCTGCAACAATCCAGTTTCCTTACTGGGAGCATTCAGTTTTCACCTCGTCTCACAAGGTCCCTGATTAGACTTTGTCTTGAGTGTATAGGAAATGTATTGAAATACACTTTTGGGAAGTACAATTTATTAGAATACCAAAGATATTCAAAAAGTTGTAGATATCAGCATCTTTATTGTGCATAAGCATCTCTTTCATAAACAAATCTCCAGTTTAAGTTCCTCTCAGGGACAGACCAAAACTTTGACAGTGCCACCAGATGTCGCTGAAACTTCACATTCTCACTTGGGACATCCCAGTCGCATGTTTTCATGCAAATCTCAGCCTGAACACAATGTGGTTAAGACTGCGGGTTTGATGACGGGCAGATCTTGGACACATTGCACACAAAACTGAAGTAATTGTAAGATTTTTAATTAGATCCAGATGTGACTATTTACAACTAAAAAGAAAATAACTCAGTCCATAGATTTCCACATTCAATGAAAAAAAATGAACTTACGTTTTACAGAAAAGGTACTTTCATATTCCCATTCTTGTAGCGTTTAATCATACACTAATATTTTGTGCTTAAAAAAATAGCAACCTATAATACTTTTATTATATTTAGAATTTCTTTTCAAATGATAGGAAGACAAGATATACACAAGCATCAGTTAAACCTATATCAACCTGTACACAGCATAGAGAACCCTGTAAGCTTCTGGCCAGACGAGAAAACATGATAAAACATGTCTGCGGTTTCAAAATGTTCCTGCCAAAATGACTCCCTGTTGACCGTTAATTCATTTTTAGTGATTTTTGATAAATCCCTGATCTGCACTCACAGCATTTTGAGATATTCTGCAACTTTTGCAACATTTAACTCCTAGTATAGATACAACTAGCATGACCTTATTCATAGTGGCTACAGAATGCATTACATGTTTGATCTTTAAAGGGAAGTACAAAAACTCATAAAAAAAGTATAAATGAAGAAAAACTATCCAGATCCAATGGCACTGGATTCTGTGTTGGCTCATGCAGTGGATTGCAGAAATCAGTGATATGAAAATCAGCATTCTATAAGTCCTTGAGGCTTAGAGGTTATATTGGCACACATAAAGACCAACTGCCTCCTCACTTGCACCTTTTCTATATGTGGATTGATGCTCAAATGGCCACCTCACATCACAACCATAAATACAGGCAAGCCAAATAATAAAAAAAAAAGGCTCAAATAAAAGCTGTCACTATTCATGTGATCAAAATTACAATATAAAATATCTTCTTATTTTGTTATTAGATCTCTCCAAGTTTCATTCTAAGGTATCACAATTGCAATCTATACACAATTATATAAAATACACACAATATCCCAGAGCATGTCCAGTCCTATAATGGCACATTCCAGTCTTCATCCTTCTGCCCTCTCTTGCTGCAGCCTTTTGTCTGTATAATCTATTATTACTGTGTATATTATTACTGCCACCATCATTATTATTACTATTATTACGTCAACAAGATGAGTTAGCTTTTCCATACAGAGTAAAGGAGAAAAAAGGCAACATAGAATGAGGCCGCATTAAAGGTTGTGACGAGAACCAAGTCCCTGAGGGATACCACATGATAGCAGAGTGAGTGTAAGCCCTGTAAGTCCTCTGCCACCTCTCCACCTCATTGGCACGTGGTTCCCCCTTTTGTCTGGGAGAAATACTGCATCTGGTCCTCACCCCCAACACCTCAGTTTTAGTGAAAGCAATGTAGTGAGAGGTTGATGGAGGGAAGGGAGGCGCATTCCTGTTTTTAGTCAGTTCCAGGTTTTCCCTGATTATCTGTACAGTACATTCAGAAACTAAAAAGGGCTGTCTGGTTGTATAGGGAGCAGCTCCTTGCCAGAGAGAAATTAAGTGCTTCATTATCCTGGAAGAAGGGGGCACTAGGGCCGATGAAACCTAAACAAAATGAGGACATTGTATGAGGCATAACAGGCATACAAATTCAGTGTACGATCCAACTGATAAATGTTTACCTTGTGTACATTCTGCTCTCTTCATGAACCTCCATTTCAGTGCTCTTATAATCATTGAGCTCCTTCCGGATGGCAGCCTAAAACAGACATGAAATGGTTGGTCTATTAAATAGTTCAAGTCATGGACTTTAAAAGGGAACCATATTCCGCTAACCATCATGCTAGATGCATTTTTCAAATACACAGGATTTGACGTTACATGCCTTTTAGCATTCACACAGAAGCCCAATTCAGATGTCAAAAAGAATGATGCACTAACCCATAAATGATGACTATAGAGGACATCAGGCTACGGCGTCATAAATCTACAGGACCATCAGACAGGCAGCACCATTCACTAGCTGCCTAATCTAATGAATGTGGGTATGTCACTGTGGGGTTATCGAGTAGGCACCTCCCATCATAGATGTTTCATTGAATTAAGTCACTGACACCTTGAGAAGACTCAGCAGTGATTTCTGGTGTCACAGAACCTACCCCCTCAACACCAAATACAACTAAAGTTGTCTACACTACCCTGTACCTATGCTTAGACTTATCCCTAACTCCCAAAATTACTTGATCATTTAACTCGCTATTGATTTGAACAACAGTAAGCTAATGGGACGGCTGACACTGCTGACTTGAAGACGGCCCACTCAGCAGTTATAGTTGTTTCAACAACTATAGGCTAAAGGGATGGCTGAATCTTCTGGCTTGAGATGGCCAGCAATTATAGCAAAAACAGAGAACAGTATATCATAACTCACTGTGGCTACCTTGTCTATACGGTCATATGGTATGAAACTCCTGTCTTAATCATAAGATAGATTTTGGACCCCAGCTGATATCCATTCTCTTCAGCCAGAGCAACCATGATACTAGCAAACAATATGTCAGCTAGCATGCTGCAGACTACATACCACAATAAATACACCAGCAACCATGCTACTACCAATTGCTCAGATATTATGTGAAACACATTCTACTTCAGAGAGACACATGTATGCATTCATCAGTTCTGTCAACTGCTTGATGGAAATGCCAAAGTCACTAAGTACCTTGTCAGCAGGAGTCAGCTTGGTCCAGGGCTTGTCTGCTCTGCGATCATAGTCATGGGCATTTGTGACTTCCACATACTCATGGAATCGCAGGATTTTCCGAGCCTGTAGTTCTGCAACTGTGGGTCTTTGACTCAGCTATATTGGGAGAGAGGTTTAATAAAAGGTTAATATAAGAAACACACCATCTGACTGTAGGATGTTTATAGTGTGTGTTGCACTTACTTTTCTAGTCAGCCGCCGTTTGATCTCTCTGACCTCAGCTTGTCTGTCAGCCTGATTCTTGGCTGAAGAAAGAAAAAAATAGAGCTTAATTTAGACTCAGCATCAAAGCCTGACTTAGACTGTAGAAAAGGTAAAAACAATTTCCAAAATTAGCCATCATAGATGTAGTCCATGTTTTAAATATAGTCTTTGAAAGTGTAAATTCATGCTTTATTCCAAACTGTGAAGAAGTGGCACAAGAATGTCTGATCGTGGCCTCATTTACACAAACAAAAGTAATCCATCAGCAAAAGCACCAGCAGGGTTGGAGCAGTGATTTGGCAAGGCTCGGCCAGTTATTTGGCCAAAAAGGTCAGGGAGCAGTTGATTGAGAGCTACAATGGAGAATCCTTCTTTTTAAGTGAAGGAGTGGGGCATGAGGAGGCTGAGTGATGGATAAGATAGGTGAAAGGAAAGGAAAGGAAGAATTCATACTAACGCTGAAGGATGTTTCTTTGCTCAAGCTCCTCAGCAGTGGGTCTCTGGCTAAGTCGTCTGGAGTAAAAAAAAGAAAAAAAAAAGAAAGAGTAGCACTATTTTTACACACTTTCATCACTTTGTCATTGAGGCAAGAAGTAGGACAAAATCTAAGAAACCATCTACTGATGTCTGCAGGAAATGCATAATGGCTATTTTCAGTTTAAAGGATATACAATCTTAAAACATGTACACGAGTATGACCACATCTGTCTTCACCTTGTGAGTGCAGTGCCAATCTGTGTGCGGATGGCCTCCCACTGCTCTCTGCTCTGCCAGGTCAGGCCGGTCTGTCCTGGAGGCTGGTCGTCCCTGATGCCCCTCTCCTGGGTAAACCTGTCCCTGTCTGGGGCAGAGGGACGGCTGCTCAGCTTCAGAGCCAGGGTGTCCTTCCTCTTGACCCTGCTGGCTAGGGCACCTGGGCAAAAGCCAAGCAGAGAGATCTGGTCAGGTGGGTAGCTACACAAAATACAAACACACTTCGAGGGCATGGAGTTTGTTTTTTTTCACAAAAATGGGGGACGCTTACTGGGTGGGGGCTCATCCTCCTCATCCTCATCCGAGTCTTCATCTTTATAAAGCACAGGACCGTCTGAGTCACTGTCCTCCCCACGCATGTCATGCTCTCCTTCCTCTTCCTCTTCTTCCTCCTCCTCCTCCTCCTCCTCACTGCTGTTGTTTCCCTCTGGGATGACACAGACACCGGGCTCCCCGATCAGGCACCGGCGGCTCCGAGGCTCCAGCTCTGGCTGGGGGATCTCCCCATCATACTCCTCCTCTTCCTCATCATCCTCCTCTTCCTCTTCTTCCTCCTCCTCCTCCGAGTAGTCGTCTTCAGCTCTGTTGGGAAGGGAACAGAAGTGTAACTGAATGAGCGGACATTGAGTATTATAGACATACATATCATCACATTA
>OOFE01020598.1:0-13430 GCA_900323365.1 Monocentris japonica | reverse complement strand
AAAAAAGAAAAAAAAAAGAAGGGGGGGGGGGGGGGGGGGGGGGTGCTGCCAAAACAAAGACAGTGATGGGGAGGAAAGGGCATATATAAGTTTAATATATGTTTTCCAGGCCGGAAAGGACTACCAACCAGATTCAGCAGAGGATTCAGCTGCTTGGAGTTCCAGCTTTACTCCACAAGCCTGGAAACCAGAGGTGTGTGTGTGTGTCTTGAGTATGCTTTTAAAGGCTCAGCTCTCACCTCTCAATAACCTGCCCAGGCCTGCCCAAGTCCCACCCACTTCTGTGTGTGTATTCCCAGTAGTGCATGCTTGAGCAGCATTTATTTCACTGTATTAAGGTCATCATATTTTCATGATATTAAGCTGGGCTGGTAATGTTTGGTAGTTGCTAGCACCTCATATGTATGGTTGCTAATTGTTACATGACAGTCATTTAGCAGACACTTTTATCCAAAGCATCTTACAAAGGTGATAGTTGACACTATGTGGGGATCAAACCCACAATGTTCCAATGATCATATTTTCATGATTACAGTAACCCAACCACTGGCTTTGTCTATATAGTGATTTATTGGATGTTTTGGATTTTTCTTCCACTCTGAAATGAATTATCTGACCTTTTGATACAAGGACTGTCAGTGTTACAGCCAACAATATATTTATACTTTGTGTTACAGTGGGTCAAGAAAGATCTAAAAAGCTGCATGTCAAAACCCCTCAAAAATAGATTTGACTATACACAAGATTTATATGGACCAACAAAATTGCTGTATCTCTGAAGTACAGGTCCAATGTGTTGAGAATATACAGCTCAGGTAATCACATTTTGCAGAGGCACAATACTGCAACCACCCCCAGATGGATTCAGCACTATATGAGGGCTTTAGAGAAGGTGGGCGGTACTATACTTTAACAATATTTTTTTCACAGTCAAAGAAAAAACAGATTGAAATAAAACAAGATTGAGCTTGACAGCAAATGTGCTCATCAGATTGCCTAACAAATGGCCTTTGAGCTGGACTCAAAAGCTTAAGGCGTGAAGCGAGGAGACAAAAAGCTTGTTAAATGATTGCAGTTACAATACCTGGTGCCCGTGAAGGTTTTTCAGTCAGGATTTTACAGCCTTTTCTCTAGCCATGGCCATGCTAATGGTTAACTGACTGTGCTGACGACAGCTAAATGGTTAGCTTGCCCACTAATGATAACTGATGGACTATTACAGAACTGGTAATACCGAGGCTTTTGCTCTGACCTGTTCTGCCCCTGTACTGCAGTCACCACACACGCATGCACGCGTACACACAAACACAGCTCAGATAGCGTTACCTCTTTGGTAGAAGTCACAGGGGTGTAGATTTACAGGACACCTGGGCATCAGCTGCAATACCACTGGTTCTGTGTGCATATGTGTGTGTGTGTGTTTTCTGCAGAGTTCTGTTGGAGCAATAGGGTGTGGGGAGGAGAAATTTGACTGTGGCTTCAGTTACACTCGATTCTATTTCTGTAGTCTGTTCCATTAAAAAATATCTCCTACTTGAATAGTGCTATTGTTGTATTGACCAATGATATTGCAACTAGTCTGTATTGTTTGTTTTGGGTGAGTAATACAGCCAGATGGTTAATTGTCCTACTGTATATCCAATATCGTATCCTCTCATACTGCAGTATAAGGGACAGGCCAACCTGCATATCTTTGAGGATTGGTGTGGCAGTTCCACAGCGCAGCTCCGCAAGAACCTGCACTACCCACTGTACCCCCATGTGAGTCCAACAACACATAAACATACCAGAGATTGCATTAGTTACATTTTCATTAATTAAACACCCTATATTAATTTTGGAAACATTTTCTATCTGAAATTCATCAGTTGACATCTAGAAAACACAGATGATTATATGCCCAAATATTTTGTAAGCAGAGGTCTTTTCCAGAGGTCCCTTAATGTGCTTTACTGTCATTCCAGAAATTATTTTGTTAGATTAAGCATCAGTGTTTTTCACAAATGGTGGATATCGCATTTTGGAATAAAACTCTTCACTGAGGAATGTTTAAGTCTTTTTCTTTCCCAGGTTTTCACCAGTACACAACCATATCAAGATCATGCTGTTTAAGAAGCTTATCATTTAATACCTGCATGTCTGCAGTGTTAATAGATAACGCTCTAATTCTTCAGCCAGCTGACATGCAAGACGATATTTTCTCTTGGCAGAAAATATCCCAGGACTAACTCATGAAACAGGCACACATGCATATACTGTTGTGTTCATTCAGGCACACATTCTACATCCACATGCTAGATCCTGATGTCCCTAGACACAAAATGTATTCTGACTTTGAGGAAACATCATGGCTCATTCTGTGTTTCCCTTTTCCCCCTCTTTCAGTCTAGAACTACAGTGAAGAAACTTGCTGTCTCTCCTCAGTGGACAAACTATGGGCTCAGGATCTTCGGTTACCTGCATCCTTATACTGATGGTGCTACATTTCTCTTCTTTCTTTTTCCCTCAGTTTCACAATTTGTTGCTGCCAAGTGACTGCACTGGCTTCACATTTCTCCTTTGCTCACGCTCCCTATGTGTTTCTTTCTCTCAGGAGAGTTTGTGTTTGCGGTGAGCTCTGATGACAACTCTGAGTTCTGGCTCAGCCAAGATGAGTCTCCACTCAATTTGCAGTTAGTGGTCTATGTGGGCAAGGTACGCATCTCTGCCATCTCCTGAAGTCTACCAACACACTACGCTATATAAATTTTTTATGTATGTGCTTGTTTGTTTTTTCAGACTGGCACAGAGTGGACAGCTCCAGGCGAGTTTGAGAAGTATGCCAGTCAGATCTCTCGACCATTTTGGTGAGTAAGCAAATTATACAATAATGGACCATTGCCAACTAAGTAAAACAGTAACAGTGTGAGTGTATGAACATGCCTAGCTGCACTGTATGCACCAGTGACCTTTTGAAGAGAGTTGCACGTTTGTGCATGGATTTAAGGTAGTATATCCTCTCACTACCACACAGTGTAAATGTTGATTTAAAGTATATCTAGTTTGAAACGCTGAATGACAGTGAACATACTTGAGGGAAATTATTATATATAGCTGAGGTTATGATTTTTCTCTGTAGTTCCCTGAGGCCAGGAAAGACACACACACACACACACACACACACACACACACACACACACACACTCTTTTGCTGATCTAATGAAAATAAATGCTGGTGGAAGATGTGGGTTTGATGCAGACAGAAGGGGCTGTCACAATTCTAAGATAAATTGGGTCTTTGCAGCAGAAAAAGTACTAGCATTCAGTGGGGATGGAGAAAACTATAATACAAGTATGCAATGGAATCCGAAGTAAAAGTAATAAAACAATGAGAACAAACAAAATAAGAGAATATAAAGATAAAATGAAAACAATTGAGGGGTAATGTAAACGTATGTTGCCCACAGTTTCAACTCCTAGGTAGAGAGAGAATGTGCAGAAATATGCAAAGGAAAAAAACATTGCAGCAGATAGACACTAAATGTCTGCAATATATATGCAGTGCCTTGCAAAAGGATTCAAACCCCTTGACTTTTTGCTGTACTATAACGTTCTTTCAAAACACATTTGTAAGGTTGGCCTAGCAGTCGAGGCACAAAACAAGTCTTGAAACAGTTCAACAGTCCAGGTGTTTTTACTGTATTTTCTTTTTCTGCAGCATTTTTACAGTGAAGAAAAATATAACTAAATCCTTCCAAAAGGTAGAAAAAGAAAAGAAAAAAATAAACTCAAATTTATACGATAGGCTATACCCTTTAAATTTGGGCCCTTCAAGAGACAACAAACTGGCCCTTTGCCAGCAAAGGGAGCGCCAACCTCCATGCTAGCAAAATAAACAGAGGGAAAACGCTAGCAAGAATACATACCACATATATAATATGTAGAAGTGGCTGCACTGCCTGTGTGTATGCATCCTACTTTAGATAGTTAAAACTTATGTGGAAGGATTAAAATAACAGAGAAATCAAGTTTGGATAAGTACTCAACCCCTTTGCCACACTAGCTAAGATTTATTCAACATCTCGGATCACCGTTACTCAGATGTCATATTTAGATTGTATTTAGCAATTCTGATCATTAGTTTCCGACTTTTTTTTTAAACTTGTCTTTCTTGCTAACAAAATGTGTAGGGTCGACTCTCCAGCTTGAAACTATGATTGAAAGTCTCTGGAGAATCAGTATAGGATGCGTTTTGGTATGATGATGCTGAGTGATGATGATGAGATTGTATACTCTCAACTTTTACTATCTGACAGGCTGTCTGCCCAGAGGAGGTACTTCTTTGAGATTATCCACAAGCAGAATGACAGAGGGACGGACCACGTGGAGGTGGCAGTGAGTAGTTGAGCCAACATCTTCTCATTTCACTGGTTTCACTTCTTATGTAAGTTTGTACTCATTTTGATGTACAATTTGTGTGCAGTGTGGTGGAAAACATACGTTGTATTTGTTTTTTACACAGTGGCAACTCCTGGACAAAGGCTCTAAGTTCATGGTTATTGAATCTAAGCACATTTCCCTCTACATTAGTAAGTACACACAACCTGTCTGAAACCAGATCAGTGAGTGAATCTCCTTTGGAATCGAGAGCATTGTGCAGTCTCTATCATACAATATGTCCTCATGCAGGAATGTAGAATGTAATTTTGTAATAATGTATTTTAAATCCTGTGCTACAAGGAAGCTCAAAACCAGTTGCCTCTTTGAGAGGCATTGATTGGTGTAATTGGTGTAGAGTGCCTCTCAGTCTGATGCCCAGTGGCTTCGTTCCACAGATGAGTCTGCCTTGTTAATGAGTGATGTGGCCCACATACCACAAACGGCTGCCAGCCACACACCCCCCCCCAGAAAACAGCCCAGCGTCAAGGCAGACATGCTGAGGGAAGACCCCCGAGACACCCTGTACCATGGTGAGACAACTCACTCCTCCATTTCCTGTCACCCTGGATATAGGTTATAGTAGGGTGCAATTATTATTTTGCTCTCTTAAATCCACAAACTAATCTCTGATTTGTGTGTGCCATGTTTGTATGTGAACAGTGCCTTTGATCAACAGCAGATTCCTACAGGGTGTTTTGCCTGACTGCTCCTACAAGCCCAGCTATATTATCAAAGGCTTCCCTCTGCTCCGCTACCAGGGACTGCAGTTTGTAAGTTATTTATTTAAAACCTCACTTTACTATTTCTAGATCCCACAGCATACACAGACACACGCCTACTTTGTGGCCACCTTACACCAGGGATGTGGAACGTGACTGTGTACATTGTGGGCATGTGTTCTTTTGTCATCTTAGCTCTGTGCACACCTGTTTAGTCCTCATGGACAGGAGTGTGTAGCTCATATTACACAAGAGCTTATGATTTGTGGCTTTGCATTACCTAATAATAAGCTTTCATAGCTTCAATAGCATGTCATTTAATTTCTTCTACCCAGGTCCACATGTCCTACATCTACCCCAATGACTACACCCGGCTCACACATATGGAGACAGAGAATAGCTGCTTCTACCATGAGAGCCCCTTCTTCCTCAAGACGTGAGACTTCTGGGGCAAAAACATTACAGACAAAAGCATAAATAGATATATACTGAGAATTAATATGATATACTATACTGTAGATGCAGGTGTACAATATCACCAACAGAGGGTGCTGTGACTTCCAATCTACTGAGAATCTGCTGCACAGCAGAGGATGAGAATGGTGTTTCAGAACAGGAGAGCAAGTGTTGCCCTTGGATGAGAATCTCATCTGAAGATTGTATTAGAATGATTTATGATCCAAAGTAACCTTAGGCAAAATAACTCTGCTGTGTTTTTAATCTTTGCATGATGTGATGTTGTTTTATGCTCTATCTCCAGGTTTGGTTTCACTAGGTACATGAGACTGGACCGCCCGGAGGGGCAGGAGAGAGGCGACACAGCCAGAGGTAGGCAGTACACCTAGTCAACACATAGGCTTCTCCTCTTTCTTGAATTTAAAAATTCTAAAGGTTAAGGTGTTAGTCTCTCACTCTCTCTCTCTCTTTTTCTGCTTCTGCTCCTCTTGAATGTTAGATTTTGGTTTCCAGCGGAGGAAAGTGGTCCTAGATGAGGAGACAGACTGGGAAGACGGAGCCGACCAGCACCAGAAAATTGATAACGCCCTACTCAAAGACTACGGAGACGACTATGATGACTATGCTCAGAGACGCAGGCGCAAAATCTTCTCCTTAGACACGCAAAAAACTGAGACTCAGCTCAAGAACACTTCGGACACTGGCCTGCACATAGATAGGATGAAGAGCAGGCAAGGGAAAGGAGATGTCTTACAGCCTCAACCAGCGACAGAGAAACCAGCAGAGCATGATGGAAAGAAACCAGCTGAACAAATGCAGCCAATGTCAACACTAGCCTTAAAACATCACAGACTCCAGGAACGCAACGGGGCAGAGTTGAAACCAGAAAATGCGGTTAGACAAATAGAACAGATCACACCAACAGGAAGGCCAAGACCAGCCAAGAGGCAAAAGCTGAAATCAGTAGAGACAGAGATGAATCCAGGAAAGAAAAATCCACCCATAGCAGTGCAGAGAGCGCAGGCCAAAGCAAAGGCAAGGCCAGTGGGCCCGTCACAGAACCTCCAGGTGGATTCTAAACGCCGTGTCCAGAGACCTGTTAGAAAGAGCAAAGACAGCCAAGCCCAGAGGCTCAAAAACTTTCAGCCTCAACCCCTAGACAGGAATGTCCCAATGCCTCAAAAACCTGTAGTGGCCCAGCAGTGGAGATATGGAGTCCAAACTATGGAGCTCCAGCCGGCTGCCATCAAACGGTCCACCACTGCAGAGCTAGACCTCAGGGAGAAGGCGATAGAGAAGAATATGTTTTTACAACAGGATATAGACAACACTATCCATAGAGCGATGATCACTAGGTCCAGGATGGCTATAGGGTGGCTAGATGCAAGAAAGGAGGACAAAGTGGGGGAGGAAAATGAGGTAAACAAAATTGTTGAGAGAAGGAGAGAGAACAGGGAGGGTGAGAGAGACTCTTGGTGGGGACCAGCAGACTCTGAAGGTGGCGATGACGAGGACCCGGCCTATGACCTCACCCCTGCACCGGTCTTTGACCCTGAGGTCAACTGGAGACAAACCTTCCAGGTCAACCAGCTGGACCTGCAGGCGCTGCGTTCAGATTGGATAGACCTGCGCTGTAATGTCTCCGGCAACCTAATCCTCCACGCTAGCGATGCTCAGCCCATGGTCAAGGCTTTCATGGACAAACTCAACCTCAAGCACCAAGGGTAAGTGTGTGTTGTGTGTACATGCGCCTGCATATCGCCTGAATCATAAGAACCACGTGAAAGAAATCAGTCATTTCAAATAAAGAGTTTTGTTCCATAATGAGAGATTCACACTTTGAAAAAGGGACACCTAACTACAAAATGACTGCTGGCACGTCAGTAATGCACTAGAATACTATTAAAGAGAATGGCTACCTTGAGAATCATCACAAAAAATCATCTGTTTCTTTTTTTTTTTATTAATGATTTGATCATTTCCATGCAATAGTTTATGCCAAATGTATATGTAGCATTTTGGAATTAAACCCCCCTCAAACATAATTATAACAAACTAGGATCATCTGTGCAGATGTCATAATTGTTTCACATCAGCTGTTGCCATGTGTTTCTGACCCTCTCTGTCTGTCTAGGAGGTTCACCTTAGTTCGTGTGATTAATGTGGAGAAGCGTGTGGATGGGGCCCAGGGCAGCCGCTACCTGCTGGAGCTGGAGCTGAAGGAATCCAATGGCCAGCTGCTGCGCCTGTCACACTACATCTATGCTCTGATTCGCCACAAAAGGCAAAAATTGAGGGACTTTACTTTTCAACGCTCAGCCCCTCAATTAGTGCTGTGTAACCCCGTGGGCTTTCGCTGGAATCCTGCTGCCACTGTCCACTTCATAGTGCCAGGTACACACACACACACACACACGCATACACCAATGCCAGTTTAATCCAAAGCACAGATATTATATGCATTAACTCACTCAACCATTCACTTAGCTTGGAAATACTGATGTGTCGTCTTTCCATCTATCGCAGTGAAAAACCAGGCTCGTTGGGTGCAACAGCTGATTGTGGACATGGAGGAGCTGTACAAAGCAACAGGAGACCCCAACTTCAACCTCATCATCACCGACTACAACAGCACAGATATGGATGTGGAGAAAGCTCTACGCACCTCCACACTCCTCAGGTATGTGTGCGTGTTTGTCTCTGCCTCACGTTTATATTCAATACCCACTCATGAAGCTTGGTATCTATGTATGTATGTATGTATGTGTGTGTGGGAAATATCAGGTACCAGTACATGAAGCTGAGTGGAAACTTTGAGCGCTCTGCTGGTCTACAGGCAGGCATTAACCTTATTTCTGTGAGTATTGCATTGTCACTTGGTGACAAAGGCTGACAATGAATGAATGAATTAAGACACACATAGATGGTGATACAACGTGATGTATTTTATGAATCTTCCCCCTCCTCAGGATGACCACAGCATAGTATTTCTGTGTGACCTGCACATCCACTTCCCTCACTCCATCATTGATACCATCAGGAAGCACTGTGTGGAGGGACACATGGCCTTCGCTCCCATAGTCATGAGAATGGACTGTGGGGCTTCACCCTTAGAGCCCCGAGGTGTGGACATATATACACATTATCTCCTCTAGCTACGGTTACACCTGTCGTTTGACTTTTAGCATCCGATCATGCCAGGATGTAATAAGTGTCAGGGTTTTGCTCACATTGCTATCAGAGTTATATAAAAAAAACTGATATGGAAGTGGCCAGGCTTGCATTCGGCATAGTCTGGACCCAGCCACAATCCACATTCAAGCAATGTAAAGAGATGGAGAGTGGGAGAAAAGTAACGCAGGCACAGATTTAAATACATATAGCCATAGAAGATGCACAACAGCCATTTTCAGGCCAACTGTGGACATAAAGCAATGTCATCTCATGAAATCTGATCTTTGAAATGACAACTGTGACCATCGCCTCTGGGTTGCAGGTTACTGGGAGGTCAACGGTTTTGGCCTGCTGGGGATCTATAAGTCAGATCTGGATGCGGCAGGAGGTATGAACACCAGGGAATTCACAGATCGCTGGGGGGGAGAGGACTGGGAGCTCCTTGACAGGTGTGTGCCTTGCTTTCTGAATTTCACTTGCTGGATATGATTTTGTTTTCCTAGTTTTCTCTTTTTTCCCTCAATTAGTGCTTTTGATTAATTTCCCCTCGTGGACAATAAAGAGCCATCTAATCTAATCTAGAGGCTAAACACTGAACAGAAAACTGACAATGGAATCAAATCCCTGATCTCTGCTCTATTGCTCTCCTCTACTCTCTGCTCCAGGATTCTCCAGTCAGGTCTGGAAGTGGAGAGGATCTATTTGAGGAACTTCTTTCACCATTACCACTCCAAGCGTGGCATGTGGAACCGACGCACATTGCCCAACCCCAAGTAACCATCACGTTGCCACAACCACGGCAACCATAGCACTTTAAGACCCACCCATGATTCCTGCTACCTAATGGTAATACCTGCTGACTGACTGAGAGGGTGTGATAGTTGGAAATCCTGACACAGGATTGGATATTTTCTCCAGTCACTCAAGCTCTCTGAAGCAGAAGCTCCATATAAGTGGTGATAGTGGAGTTCACTGCTAAGGAGATACTACTGATACAACTATGCTGAGAACTTCATTCAAGATACTGTAACACTGGATGTACTACTGACTACTACTAGGGTACTAGTAGATATCTGCCTTTGACTATATGATACTGTATCTGAAGATACTACTGCGACACATGTTGCTGACTGGAGCTGTGATGACCTGCACTAGCTGCTGCATGGAACTGACCTAATCCAAAGAAAGATTGGGGGGAAAATACAGTGACGGTACTTATAAACACACACTCCAAGCCTGTGCACATGCAATCTCTGTATAAAAATCTCTTGTATAAAAAGATCAAGAGTCTTGTCCAGATAACGTCTCCAAGTGTAACTGGACAAGCGTGAGAGTTTGATGTGTTTTGGACATAATGAACAATATTTGATTTGTGTGCACGTCGTCTGGAGAACACAGCCTCACTCTATCATGTTGTAAATGATGGAAACCTTTTGTATTTATCATACCAATAGTCATAGGACATTTCATTTGGTGTTTTATGTGACACTCTGTACAGACATGTTGAACTATGTTTTTTTTTGACATTTCATCAATTGAGAGCCCTCCCTCACATTTCAGCTCAAAGATAAATGTGCCTTCTTCTATGTGTCTTATTCAGGTACTGGGGTTTCACCCCCCGAAATATGTACAATTGTGAATGTAACACTAAGGGCTGGTTTCAGAGACAGATTAAATCAGGAATAAGCCTTAATCTGGAAAGCAAGTAAATATACTTAAGTGGTTTTCACAAACATGATACATTTTTTTTTGTGTTGTCAACTAAGGTGTGAATTAGTCTTTACCAAAACTTGAAAAAGTGTGAATTTTCACTGAGCCTATGAAAATGCCTTTTCCCCTCTTTTATTTCTTAAAGTTATTAGTTAAAAAGTGTATGCACATTTACACTCTATGGCCTCTGGTGGTGGTGGACATCACTGCCCATTCTCCTCACACTGACATGGACCAAAACATTTGTTTGAAGTTAAGCCTGTTCCTTTGGAGACTTAATTTAAGTTCTTATTTAGTCCTGGAGTACCTCTACTTTTTTCTTTGTGTAATATAATTAATTTTATCCAGAATAGGCAAAAACTAGAAAAAAAACTTTTTTTTATTTTTTTATTTGAATAAGCCCAATTTAAAAGGCCATTTTAGTCAAGGACTGAACTTAATTCATGTCCATGCAACCAGCTTGAAATCTTGAAATCTTTTCTGTAGATCTAGCTATGTACTGTAGAAACCTACTAAATGAATTGGTTATTTTTTTTAAGAATTGTTTTGATGAACATTCACATTTTGTGCCTTCTCCATAGTTTGATACACTATACATTATTGTCATCATTCACACTGTAGGATCTGAGAGATGCAATGCTCCAGTCTTGTTTTTGCACTCTTAACCAATGATCCAATAAGATTTGACTTAGGAAAATGTTGGTTTTACCTTAGCTTCTGACGTGTCCCATTCTAATAGCAGGAAATGTTTTTCTCAATGTTAGCAAGTAGCATTATGTCATTGGTGGTGGACGAAATGTGTATTTATCATATTGTTTATTATTATTATTATTATTAAGACTAGACTAATGGCAGCTTTCTCTCATTATTCACATTCTGTCTAAAGAACTCTTCATGGTTCTCTAATTCAACTCTAATTGATATGAAACATTTCAGTTGTCATTTAGGACAACAAAAAAACACTACACAATTTTGGCCTGACCCCAAACTTATCCTTAATCCTTTCAGGTCTTGAGAAGTGCACGCAATCAAAAAGTGCACAGGAGCTTGTCAGATGTTTTTGTCTCACGGCACAACCCGGGGATCCTTACCAAAAGTTGTGTAGTGTTTCTTTCACTCTCACTCTCACCAAAGAATTCGGGCATCTGCAATCTTAAATTTATGACATTTAAAAGGAACTGAGTTGTTTTTTTGTTTTTTTTATTGTTTGTATTTATTTTGACCACGGTTTCATCATCGGATGTGGTGACTGGTCTAAAATCTTAAACGATGATACTGAGCTTTTGCAGGGAAAGTTGCCTTTCTTTTTTTTATACCTAGTTAAGAGGCTGTATGCAGCCATTGTGGTTTGTTCATAATATTCTCCCCTGTTTTTCAAAAGTTCACTCAGTTTATTAGATATACCTCATCCCTCTCTGTATGTTGGGGGTATATCTCTTTTCCTTTGCCTTGTCTTTCAGGTTCAATCTCTCGTCTCTCAGGGAAAGGTTTTTCCACTCCACTGCCTTTACAAATCTGAGGAATAAATTGCTCCTAAAATGTTTCTGAGGCCTTTATTTCCATTACATTCTACACTTTTTTATAACGATCATGCTATAGAAGTAGTAGAACTACATGTGTTGTAAAACAAAATACTTTGATTAAACCCTCTGCTTTTTAATATTCAGTATTTCAGATACATTTTAGGATAGGATAATATATCTTTCACTATTCATTTTTGTCTTTCAATAAAATGGAAAATCAAATACGCAATTGGGAGAAATATTAACTGAGGTCATCACAAGGACATTTTGTTAATGAAAACACAATTAGTACTATGAGCAGCAGCTATACATTTGTGAAACAAGCCATCCAAAGGCATTATGACGTAGATAGAGAGCGGTCAAGTCCTGGGTTGCTACAGCTCCATGTTCCTGTCTAGACTGCAGCATGGCCTTGAGGGTGGCCCACAACATCCTGCACTTCTGCCCTTCTGCTGCTCCAGGTCTACCTGTCAACAACAAGGAATAGAGTCTAAAAAATAATCTGGGGCCGCTGAAGGATCTGATAGCCCTCTATTTGAGCTTTAACAAAATCACCAGTTTGCCTCCAAACCTTGGATGAAACTTGGAAGATCAGCCACAGGATTCCCTAAACTGAGGAAACTCAAAGTTGGAAATAACCCATTTACTTGTGATTGTAATTTGTAGTGGTTTTTGAGCCGTTTCAATAAGTCATTACTGTTGGATTGGACTACAAGTGTGCCTCTCCTGCCATTCTGATTGGACGATAATTGAGAGACTTTCACCCAAGGAGGTTGTCCTGTGAACCCATGATGCAGATGACTGTTTCTACCACTGGCTGTGTGTGTACTGAGCATTGCAGCCCACGGGAAGCAGAGTGCATCCTACAGTGCTGTGAAAAAGTATTTGCCCCCTTTTTGGATTTTCACCATTTTTGCATATTTTTACATTTAACTTGGTCAAATCCTTTTGTGGTTCAAGTCGTATTTAAAGTCTGATAGAAGAAAATGACACCTAAGTTTGTTGCTTCTTCATTTGTGTGATGTTCAAGGTAATCAAAACACAATCTTCCCTTGTGAAAAAGTTTTTGCCCCCTCCTTAAGTCAACCCAATTAAAGGCATAATTCAGTCAGCTGATTGAACACAGGCTTTATTATAGCCAACCTGCCCAATATGTCAAGAATAAATAATAGAATCATTCATTTTAATAAAAAGCTCACTTATTTTGACCCTTGCTATCAGACTGAAGTTGCCAGCACAAAGGTGGTCTAGAGGCACATCATGCCAGTTTGGTCATGCAGCAAGACAATGAAACAAACACACAAGCAAGTCTACATCAGAATGGCTGAAAACAAACAAATTTAAGGTTTTGGAATGGCCTAGTCAAAGTCCAGACCTAAACCCAATTGAGATGCAGTAGCAGGACCTGAAACGAGCAGTTCATGCTCAA
>OOFE01020597.1:0-31219 GCA_900323365.1 Monocentris japonica | reverse complement strand
CAGACTGGTCAGAGTGCCCATGCTGACCCCTGTCCACCGCCGAAAGCACCTACAATGGGCATGTGAGCGTCAGAACTGGACCATGGCGCAATGGAAGAAGGTGGCCTGGTCTGATGAATCATGTTTTCTTTTACATCATGTGGACGGCCGGGTGCGTGTGCGTCGTTTACCTGGGGAAGAGATGGCACCAGGATGCACTATGGGAAGAAGGCAAAAATTGTTCAGGAATGGTTTGAGGAACATGATAAAGAGTTCAAGGTGTTGACTTGGCCTCCAAATTCCCCAGATCTCAATCCGATCGATGTGCTGGAAAAACAAGTCCGATCCATGGAGAGCCCAGCTCGCAACTTACAGGACTTAAAGGATCTGCTGCTAACGTCTTGGCGCCAGATACCACAGGACACCTTCAGAGGTCTTGTGGAGTCCATGCTCTGACGGGTCAGAGCTGTTTTGGCACGAGGGGGACCTACACAATATTAGGCAGGTGGTTTTATTGTTATGGCTGATCGGTGTATATTGATGGGGCCGCCTCCCTTTCCTTTTCCTCTGTACCCCGCCTGCTGCATGCAGCTATGATGCAATGGAAGTACTAGCTTCATGATGTTAGGATGAAAATGCTTTATAGTGTAAGCTTTATGGTCTTAGCAATTTCACAAACCACTGAAGATACTGTAATCAGCAAATTTAAAGACATTTTAATGACATCCACTCAAAATTGTTGTTTTAACGTCTGGTTCAAAGTGAGACAAAAGGCACAAAAGGGCAAAGTGGATGGAAGAGGGGGGGATTTATGAACAGGTGCAAGCATCATGTGCTGTACTACTGCCTTTTTTCAGAAATGGGTAGCAGGATACTTTTAATATGAATCCCGAGCAGAGCAGAATGACTAAAATCAATATGGGACTGAGTTAGTGTTAGGATCCCGTCCAGCCCAAAAAGGCCTACAGGGCATCTATTAAGCATCCACTGAAGGGGTCTTTAAGCACTTATAGGTCAGTGAAAATGGTTTAAACTCACTTGTTTTAACCCTTCTGACCATACGACTGACTTTCTCCTTGAACAAAAGAGCATGGTGCTGCTATTTTGTTTCTGTCACGCCTGGTGAGGATCTGTCTGAAAGGCAACATCGTACTTCAGACAATGTGAAGCTTTTCTTTTAACTCGACTATGTGTGAAGTTTTTTTTCAATTAGGAACCAAAAGTGATATAAAAAGTAAATAGTAATCAGCAACTAATTCCTTTAACATTTCAATCATTTATAGAAATTACATACAACTGGTTTACAGAATGGCATTTGTCCTTTTATTACAATTAGCACAAATGTTTCAATGTAGAATATATTCCAATGTGCATTTGGTTACAAAGAAAGAAAGAATGATACAAAATCACATAGTTGGAAAAAATAAATGCTTGACTGTGAAGTTTCGTCAGTGGACCGAATGCTTTGTGTGATTACAGAGACTCCCAGTGTTCATGTGGATAACTGCATGCAGTTTGCTCATTTACAAACCATATGCTCAGTGTAGACAAAGGGATAGGGATTAAAGCTGTATATGCTGTATATACTGTAGATGTTTTTATTCAACATGGTATTTTGAATGTGAACCTCCCTCATATGATCTTAGACAATTTTAGCATTTATCCATTGATATCTAAATGAGAAAGTAGCTCGACAGTTATCCATAAAATTGCTCTTGAGCACCTATTTGAATGTGTTCAATTATTGTAGAACTCTGAAGCAGTTTCTATTTGAACCTCTGCTCTTGCATGTATAACATCTGTTATTTACTTTATTGTGACCTCTGGTGTTCCACGTCCTGTGAGATGAAGCGACTGAGCTTTCTCAGTGTGCAGTGTAACACAGAGGACTGATAGCTACAGAAACAAAATGTCACACGAAATGTAAAACTCTATCTTCGGCTTGTACGCTGACAGGATAACAAACATTCCCGAGCACCATGGGAGCAATGCACATGCAGAATGAGATGCCAGGGTTTTGACTACCTACGATATGTGCCAGGACTGATTTATGGTTTATGAATGTGATTGCACTGCCTCTTGGCCTCCATCAACACAGTGAGCAATTAGGTTTCAAAAAATATATGCTTTGACTACCACTATCTATCTATCTATCTATCTATCTAGCAGAGATGTAAAGTTTAGGTAATTTACTCATAGCATTTTTACCTAGATCATATATTGTATGATTGTGTATAATGAATGTATGATTGTACACCCCCTGTCATGAAACCTGTTCGATATAACAGCCATTATAGGTGGAGTTTGAAGGGGCCAACAAATGGACCTTTAAGTATAAGGTGATTCCTCAAGGATTTAAATGCCTTCTCTTCTGACAAAACTGACAAAACCTAGTTTTCACACCTTCAAATAGTAAAATTCAATATGAACATAATGAAAGTTTCTGACATCGAAAAACAAATTAAAAAACTGCATCTTTTAATGATTGTATATCATAAATACCACTTCTGACCACGGGAAAGACTGCTAGGAAATATAAATATTACAAACTGACAAACGTGACAATCCGATTTGGATGAGGCTACTGTTAGACCTGTTCTGCTTCTCACATTGTAGAAGAGCACGTGTTTGATAGAATTTTTATTATCAGAAAACATGCAATCTTGCAAACTTTGAACATTATATCTGCTGAATTACAGCGCTGATGGCTCACCTTCAAGATGTGAATGGATTGGATTCAGGAATGTGGAGGCTATGGGCTATTTGATTGATGAACGGTTGTTACTCAGTGCCATTTAAATAGATTCTAAAATTGATGGAGGGGAAAGACATGAGGAATGAGCTGTCTAGTGAATTCATGCTCCAACACCAAAAACTAAAGAATAAAGGGGCCTGAACTAAATGAATCTACAATTCCTGCCTAAAGAGATAAGGGGGATTTATCAAATGAATACAATGAAGGATTGCAGTGGTGGAGAGGATAATCTTTGGTGCCTAATGTATCTGTACTGTCTCTAGATTAGGTCAATATCGTTTCTGTTTCTATGATGGCACAAAATCTGTGCACTGTCGTGACATGCACGTGGTTGGTCGGGGGCGGGGCATGTATGACAACCCCGCGCTGCATACTGGGATATATCGCTGTGTTGTTGACGAGATGGTAGAGGGTATTTTGTTTTGACTTACAAACAAAAATAACTTACGCCACCAAATATTATTGACATTTTATCCTTATTTGCGTGTAGAAAAACACATTTTTAAAGGGGCGACCAGCGCAAAAACTCGTTTAATCGACTACATGAACGTACAACAGTACCCGGACAGTCAGAAGAAGTGATTTTGCACAGTCACAGACATTCAGGCAGGACAACCCTTGTTGAAATCACAGGTTGGTAAGAAGCCATCGGAGATATGAAATGCCATTGAGTTTAAAACACTGTCTCATGCTATGTCACTTTGTTGGTTCGCATCGTTAGTTAGCGACGTTAATAGTCGGAAAGCAACATGGGTGACTAAGCAATGAAATATAGGATGGATGTTGATAACTTTTTGCAACATCATGTTGTTATTGTGAATGGTGCACTGTAGCAAGGTGACGTTGCCGCTGGATAATAACATGCTTGAGTGGGCTTGATAAAGGAGGAAATAATGCAAGAATAATTGCAAGCTTATAGATTTCAGAATGGCATTTTGAGTTATATTTTGAGCTGTGGCTAAATACACAACAACACAACATGAGCTGGGAGCCACGGTCATGGAATTCAAAATTGTGTTTTCCAGGCCTGGAAAAGTTATGGAAAATGGAACATGTGCACATAGTTTTGGGAATGCCATGGAAACTTGATAATCTTTTTTTCCAACCAGTGAAATGTTTAATGTCAAGCTTGTTGATCCACTTACCTTTAAGGAATAAAAACCCAAATCAGAAATTCCTTCATAGTATCGGTCCATAGTGTAACCAGAAATAAGACCTGGGAGATGTGACATTTGCAACATAGACTCTGACAAATCTTGGTCATGGATATTGTGCTACATGTCATGGAATAGTCACCACCTCCAGTAGGACCCCTCCTTGAAATGAAGCTGATTTGGTTTCCTGTGTGTGCTCATATTTTGAGCCAAACGTCTTTCCATGTGTCAACCGTGATAAGCCATACATTTAACAGTAAATGAAATTTTACTTTATTACACAACTTTTCTTTCAGAAGACTGTCAAGTGGGCCTACAGCAGAGGAATCTGAATCCAGCCGAATGTAAGTCACACCATTTGAACTTGCACTCAACTAGTTAAACTGATAGCTAAACTAATATACAGAGCATGCAACTAGTTTAACTAATACCCCACCCCTTCACCCCCCAGGCACATGTTCTTTATGGGCACATATCTATCCTTTATGTTTTCCTACAGTGAGGTCTATGGGTCATGTCCCAGCCTTTTCAAACAAAACTGAACATGTGTAATGGGTCAATATTGTATTTTGTGGGGTAGCAAAGTGCATTTGTGCATATGTGTTCATGTGCTTTGTTCTAAGCAGAGATGACATGGAATAAACATTCTGACTTCCTGTTTAAATATCTTGCACAGGAAGAAAGCGACTGCAAAGCATCTAATTGAGCGCTACTTTCAGCAGTTAACTGACGGCTGTGGAAATGGCAACTGCACGAATGAGTTTTGCGCATCATGTTGTGATTTTCAACCCGTGGATAACAATTCAGCGGCTGTCAAAGCGCTTGAGCTTTTTAAGATTAATGCCCAACTCTGTGATCCTCACCTTTCCAAGAAGGAATCTGGTGCTGTCAGTCCAGACACCAGTGCCAACGGAATCCACCCTGACTTGAGCAATACGTTGAGTAATAAGGATCTTTTTCCCACCATGGAAGACTTTACAGGTAAATCTGACTCTTGATCCAAAACAAACTCTTTTAATTATGGAGTCTGACTGTAAACTTATTTACCGTTCATTCCTTTTTCATTGTGGTCCAGATGTTCATTACCTCACAGAGGACACTGTATGTATGATCCTGAGTTCCTGTGAGGAGGAAGGGGACTACTCCGCTCTCATCCGTGTCATTGGAAGGGTCTTCTCCAACGCAGAGGCCCTGACGAAGAGCTTTAGGAAGGTTGCACTCCATACTACGGAAGAGCTCCAGTCTTTTAAAGCTACAGATGTGGACAAGCAAGAGGATCAAAAAGAGCAAACCACTGCTGTAGTGGAGAAGATGGGTGCTTCCTCTGCTGCAGCTTTACCAGAGGACAGTCCTACCCAGTCACTTGGCCCCAATGAGGTTACTGTGGACATAGACGCTGTGAGGAGAGTGTATGACAGACTCCTGACCAATGACCAGATAGAGGCAGCTCTTGTGAATGCACTGGTTTACCTAACTCCAAATGTGGAACTTGACCTGGAATACCTTGATGTGTACGAAACGAACCCCGATTACTTAAACATCTTCGTCATTGTGATGGAGAACAGTAACCTTCATAGCCCAGAGTACCTGGATATGGCAATGCCACTGTTCTGCAAGGCCATGACTAAACTACCAGTGCCTGCACTTGCCAAGCTGTCAAAGCTGTGGTCCCAGTACAGTCTTCCACATATACGCCGTATAATGGAGACCTTCCAGCAGCTTATCACTTTCACAGTAATCAGCAATGAATATGACGGTGAAAACCTGGTCAACGATGATGAGACTGTGGTGGCCGCTACTAAGTGTTTAAAAGTGGTCTTCTATGCCAGTATCCTGGGTGGGGACCTGGACGTAGAGCACAATGAGGAGGAAGATGAAGAATCAGAGTCTGATGAGCTCACACTGCAGGAACTGCTAGGTGAGGAGCGGCTCTATAAGAAGGGTCCTCAAGTCGACCCTCTGGAAAAAGAACTGGGTGTTAGAACCGTAGACTGCAAAAAGCCCCTCATCCCCTTTGAGGATTTTATCAATGAGTCACTCAACGAGGTGGTGGAGATGGACAAGGATTTCACCTTCTTCAAGGTGGATGCCGAAAGCAAGTTTTCTTTCCAGAGCTGCCCCTTCATCCTCAACGCTGTCACCAAGAACCAAGGACTGTACTACGACAACAGGATAAGAATGTACAGTGAGCGACGCATCACTGCACTCTACAGCATGGTGCAGGGCCAGCAACCCAACCCCTATCTCAAGCTCAAAGTGCGCAGGGATCACATCATTGATGATGCCCTTGTCAGAGTGAGTCACAGTACAACGCATTACCATCACCTGTGTATGGGGTGCTATATTAATACAACCTGGCTCATTTCCCATGAATGAATGTCTATTTCTCTGTGTTTCAGTTGGAGATGATTTCCATGGAGAACCCCTCTGACTTGAAGAAACAGCTGTTTGTTGAATTTGAGGGAGAGCAGGGTGTAGATGAGGGAGGAGTTTCAAAGGAGTTCTTTCAGTTGGTCTTGGAGGAAATTTTCAATCCCGACATTGGTGAGTCATGAAATCACAATGCTACCATATACCCCCGTTTTATATCATATTAATTCAAGTGTGTAATTTTACTCCTTTTTGGTGTTCTTTTCTTCTTTTCTGAACAGGAATGTTTACCTATGACGACGAGACAAAGATTTTTTGGTTTAATTCATCCTCACTGGAGAATGAAGCCCAGTATACCCTTATTGGAATTGTCCTGGGGCTTGCCATTTACAATAATTGCATCCTGGATGTGCATTTCCCAATGGTTGTCTACAGGAAACTCATGGGCAAGAAAGGGACCTACTTGGACCTGGCAGATTCTCATCCAGTATAGTAACATTCTCAAAACTTTACACACAATGAAAGTCAATACATCAGTCCTATATTTCTAAACGCATGTTGGAGATGATTGCTAGATGTGCATGATATTGTATTATGTTAGTGGTCAAATCTGGAGAATCATATTTCTCAAATTTAGTGGTTAAAGAAAAGTAGATATAATTGAGAGCATTTCTGTTTTTTCTCTATCAGACAACTAAACAAACATAGTGAGCGTTACAAAGTTTGTTACGGACAATTAAGGATATTTCCAGTTGTGAATTCAGTTTCTAGAGATGGTGGAAAGCAAACACTTGCATTTTGGACTAAATCTATCACTTTTATAAGTTAGAGCTTCTTCACATATGTAAGAGCTTCTCTGAAGAGGCAGGCAGGCGGCCTTACAGCAGTGTGCCTCCCATTGCAGGTTGTCTACCAGAGTCTGAAGGAGTTGCTTGAGCATACTGGCAATGTGGAGGAAGACATGATGATCACCTTCCAGATATCACAGACAGACCTTTTTGGAAATCCAATCTCATATGACTTGAAGGAAGAGGGAGACCAGATCCCTGTTACTAACAAGAATAGACAGGTGAAATAGATCTCTGAAATCCATTGTTATGTTTGAAGTAAAGAGATGCTCTCATTTAAGACTAATATGTTCAAATTTGACCAAACTGTTTTATCAATTCAAGTGACTGGATAACCCTTTTCATGGTGGTGGAAGGACAATGGTTTCAATTTGGTACAATGTGCAGCACACACGCTGGACATTGAGCCATCCAAGTATTCTTCAAGTTGAATCTGGAGATGTTGATTTGTCACAAACTTCAAAAACCTCACAGTTATTATGCAACTGCCATTTTACATTACATTACATTACAGGCATTTAGCAAACGCTTTTATCCAAAGCAACTTACAGTAAGTGCATTCAACATAGGTAGGCAACAGAACTACGAGTCACCAAAAATTGTAAGAGCATTTCCTTCCTAAACAAGCATGTAAGAGCAGAACCAGTGCTAAGGCAAAAGTGCAATAAGTTAGCTACCTACTTTTTATTGAAACAAATGAGACAAATAAGTGAAGCATATAAGCAAGTGCTAAGAGGAAGGGTCAGGGTAGTGTTTCTCTGACATGTTACAACATATAACCACACAAATGTCATAATCAATAGATGACACATTTTCCTGTTCCTATTTTGATCAGAAATATGAATTTCACAAGTACAACAATAAGAACTGCATGTATATCTGAGTGGCATGAGAGTGTCACTTGTTCTACTCTATGTTTCAAGAGACGTTTTTTATATCTGTCATTCACAGGAATTTGTGGATCTGTATGCAGACTACATACTGAACAAGAGTGTGGAGAGACAATTCAGGGCCTTCAAAAAAGGTTTCCTTATGGTCACAAATGAGTCCCCGTTGAAATATTTGTTTAGACCTGAGGAAGTTGAGCTGCTCATCTGCGGAAGCAGGGTAAGGAAACAAAACTTTAATTTTTATTTGTGTTATGTTGTTGCCAGTGTTTTACTATGCAATCTGTTTTCTGATTTCACAGAATCTTGACTTTGAAGCACTTGAAGAAACGACAGAATATGACGGCGGTTATAGCAAGGACTGTCAGATTATCAAGTAAATCTGTTTTATCATCTTTCATTTCTTTCCTCATACAAAGGACACAGTTTAATTATAACAATACTTATTTGAAAAATAGTTTCAAAATATCAGGTTACACAGTACCAAACTGACATTGATTCTAACCATGAAACATTTCTTTGCTGTTTAAAGTCTTCCTTTATTTGCTCTTTAAAGTCTTCCCTTATTGTCTGCACACAGAGATTTCTGGGAAACGATTCACTCATTTGGAGAGGAGCAGAAGAGATTGTTTCTTCAGTTTACCACAGGCACAGACAGAGCACCAGTTGGCGGCCTGGGCAAATTAAAAATGATCATCGCCAAGAATGGCTCAGACACAGATAGGTACAGTGAGCTCCATAAGTATTTGGACAGGAGTACAGTGTTTGAAGCTTTGGTTCCTTGCACTCGTTCCTTTGGCTGTAAAAATGGAAATGACTACAGGGCTAAAGTGCAGATGGTCTGCTTTAATTTGAGGTTTAATTGGGGTATTTTCAGCCATATCAGATGACCAGGGAAAGAACTGCAGCCCTTTTTGTAAATAGTCTCCCCATTTCAAGGTGCCAAGTATTTTGACAATTTTCATATGTAGTCAAAAATTCCAAATGTGCAGCGAATCTTAAAGGTTAGCAACTCTATAACATAACCAGGATTTCTTGTCAGATTCCTGTTCAGCCTTTTTTGAAACTCTCCAAAATACCTCAGGCGCCTCAAATGTTGGGGGGTAGTGTCACTTAAGATGGATGAAGAGGGCTGTAGTTCAATCCCTGATCATCCAGTATGGCTGGAAGTATACTCAAAACTGACAATCAGCACTTCTTTGTCATTGTGTCATTTCACATACAAATTAAAGAATGTAAGGGAATGAAGGCATCAAATACTTAGGGAACCCACTATTGATAAGCTTGTCCCAGATCAGATCTGTCGTTTCTTTTAGCGTTTTAAGTGTCAAGCTAGGCAGTGGCATTACTTTTCATTCTTTCTTCCAGGCTACCAACGTCTCACACCTGCTTTAACGCACTGCTGCTTCCAGAATACTCCTCCAAGGAAAAGCTGAGAGAAAGACTTCTCAAAGCCATCACTTATGCCAAAGGATTTGGGATGCTGTGAGAGGCATTGTTTTACAAGGAAAAGACTGCAGTTTTTTTAATAACTTCAACGAAAAGGGAATTTTACAAAATAACACAGAAAAATATAATGATATGAAATGCTGCAACGGTCACGTGCCTAAACACCCCCTCCAGTCACTCCACTATTGCCCTCTCACACCGGTGTCTCATTTCCTTAGAATGTAACTAATATAACTGAGGTTTCCCAAAGAGTTTAACACTGCAAGTTAATAATGTCTCTTTTTACAAGTGTGTTATGTTTATGTGCAAATATTAGGGTGTTAATTACATTTGATTTGTGAAACTGTGAAAGTGCACTTACTGTAAACACAACACTTTAGTCAGTGCCAAGTTTGTTTGTTTTTTATTTTATTGATGTAGTTTGAGTTTTCTCATTTTTACCAGTTGTCCATAGCACAGGAGTGGTCTTTACACAGGCACTCTGCCCAAGTCACTTGACTGGGCATAATGGTGCTCCTTGGCTAAAGTGATTGTGATTATGGTAAATTGAGGTCTTGGGGTGGACTCCTGCATTTTACTGCTGAGCCAAATCCCCCCCCGTTGACCAGCTTTTATTTGAACAATTTTTCTTTCAGGGTGAAAATAGACTGAACGCTATTCTATGAGGTAATTCTTTTAAGCATTCTTGTGTTGTGCCTCTTCTGTAACATTTACAATAAATACTTAGTGTAGTTATACAGTAAAGTTTACCAGATAGTGTGGTTTTGGTGGTGATGTGGATTTCAGAATGTACTCACTGACTTAAACATCCAGCTTCACACATCATAAAAAAAGTCTTTGCTTCTCATTTTTTGATGTTTTGTTTGCAGTAAAGTGTTATTGCTGATTGCACGCCTGAAAGTGCAATCAGCACTTTAAGTTAAGTTAGAGATTCACTGTTCTTCATTGTTTTATGTAGCCAAATGATATCTCAGGTATAAAAAAACAAAAAGGAATGCGCAACCAAGATTGTTAAACTCTTATGCAAACTGAATAAAGGTGACTAAATTTATTAAACTTTGTTGTAAATAGACATACAAGAAAGTAGTACTACCCACACATGATGCAGACAACTTCAAGGCAAACAACACAACACAGTAATGCTAATGGGTTGAGTTTATGTACTTTGCTACCCTGGAGCCTGCCTTTAATCGTTAGTCACATCAGTGTTCAAACGTGTAGAGGAGCAACAAGATTTAAGTGGCTGCTTTCTATACACTTGACCTGCCTTCATTGAGAAACAAACAGAAATTATCCACACAGCTTGAGGAAACAGCGCGTCTGTGTCGTTCATAATCATATTGTAATGTTTATAGAACTGCAGCAAAGGATCTTCTTTTCTCTACAAAATGATAAAACAGGCACGTATGTGTGTTATGTACATTTTAATGATTATTTTTTAGTTAGGAACATTGCAGGTTTACACCTGATAATGTGTGCTGATAATTACAAATCAGATACAAGCAAACCAACTGCTTTTGGTTTGCTTTGTCCATACAATTACAAACCAATTTTCAATTTCATTGTTGTGTATTATGTTTGCACTGACGTTCATAAAACATATATGAATCTATTTTTTTGGGGAAAAAAAAGTCAAGACTGAAAAAAGAAACACATTCCTCATAATACTAAGGCTATGAAAACCCATCTTCATAACAGAATGGACTGGTAGGCAAGTGTCTGAACAAGTTTAATGACAAAATCCTGAAATGCTCATTGCCTGTCAATCATAACTTGCACACACAAAATATATATGTGCTGCATACACTGTACATTTTGACACATCTTTAAGAAACACATGATGTAGGGTGATAATAAACATAGTGATGTATAAATAGATATTAACATGAAAAATCTCTTAATTTTGTGTTAAGTCCCTGGGTAAATTTCAAACATTTCATTTTAAAATTACTGGGTCTTTTTGTCAGCCACCACTTCAGACAGGTCCTCTGGTCGCACAGACTTCACTTTTGCCTCCATGTCAGTGACCCTCTGTTTCATTTTTGTCTGGCTTGAGGAAAACTCTGCCATCAGTTTGGCAAACTTGTTTTGCATGACATCCAGGTTGCTCTGCAGCTTGTGGATCTTCTCCTCCAGGTCTTTGGGGTCAGCACCAGCATTAGCAACTGCTTCATCAATCAGGTTGTCTTTCATCAGGATGGCTTTCCCCTTCTCCTCCAGAGCCTTCTTGGCCTCTGGGTACTCAGTGAGCGCTTCCATCAAGTCATCTTTTGACAAGGCAAAGAGATCAGAGTAACCTACACTTCTGATGTTGGCTGTTCTCCTGTTGCCAGCCTTACTGCCCTTGATACCTAATATACTGATTTCCCCAAAATATGCACCATCACTAAGCACTACAAACTGAGTAACTCCATCATCGGCCACCACAGCTAGCTTCCCCTCCTTGATGATGTACATCTCCCTGCCAATATCACCCTTCTTACAGATGTAGTCTCCAGGACTGAACACTTGTGGCTGCAGTTTGAGCACCAATTCAATCAACAGACCAGCTTCACAATCCTGGAAAATGCGCACTTTTTTCAGCGTATCCAAATGGACGTTGATGGCAATCTCAGCTCTGAGCTTGTCGGGCAGGTTCTTCAACACTTCCTTCTCATCACAGGTTTTCTTCTCAGTCCACAGATAGTCAAACCACTTGATCACCCTAGCCTCCAGGTCTTTGGTGACCTTTCGAAACTGCATGTACTGCTTTATGGAATCAATCTTTGCCTGGAAATCAGCACGAGAGGCATTCATATTGGAGATCATGGCACCGACGTTACCAACAATACTAGCAAAAATCAGCACACCAGTGAGGAAGTCAGCAATAACAAAGAGGAACTCAATATCTTTGACTGGAGGAGGGGTCTCTCCGATGGTAGTGAGGGTCAGGGTAGACCAGTACAGGCTGTAGATGTACTTTCTGGCCAAACGGCCATACTCTGGGTGACTGATGTTGGGATATACCCACGTGTCAGAACCAAAACCAATGGTTTTAGATATAGCAAAGAACATGCAAGCATTCCAGTGGATAATAATGAGGATATAAAGTACGAGATTACTAATACGAAACATATTTGGAAAACTGGTTCTGGTTTCTGTGCGCTCAAAGAACTCAGACAGCCTTTGCATTTTACAAAGACGGTTGAATCTGAACTCAGGGTTGTTAAAGCCAAATTTCAGAAACAATAGATCTGTAGGTATCATTGAAATCATATCATATTTGAATTGAGGTGTTGTTCTGTATTTATCTCTCAATTTCTTGCCATCTTTTACAAGCAGGCCTTGTTCCAGGTAACCTGTTGAATAAGCACAAAATTAGTAGCCTAATCCAAAAATACAATGCGAAAAAACACATGGCAATCAATATTGTATCACCGGTCTTAATCATTTGAAGAACCTCACCTGTTCGTGATCTGACAAATGTGTCTGTGAAGTAGATGGCATCTGAGGTGTAATCAAGGAATATCCAAAGGCTTGTGTATGAGTCCTGGAGTTCGTTAAAACAGGCTCTAGAAGAAAGGAAGAACGGCCATTAAATTGTATGATCATCCCATTGAGCAAAGAATAAGTTGCCACGTGAAGTAGAGAATACCTTGTCACAATCATCATCAGGTTATAAAATACTGGGGCTGCAATGATGGTAAGCCATCTGTAGTACAGGTCTGTTGCTGGATCCATAATCCAAATTTCTTTCCTAAAAACAACTCATCGTTAATTAATGCTGTGTCAGGTTTTTGTTCAGAGTTTTTCTACATAATTGCATAAGTGTGAAACGCACCTCTTTGTGTCTGTTTTCTGTTATTAAATTGTCCAATGACCTCCATGTTAAACACACAAGCATTGCGATACCTATATAATGGGATACTTACTCCGCTTTCTTTTTATCATCTTTCTTATCATCCTTCTTATCATCTTTCTTTTCATCTTTCTTCTCATCCTTTTTCTCATCCTTCTTCGCCTCTTCCTTCTTGTCCCCATCTTTCTTCTCATCTTTTTTCTCCTCGTCCTTTTTCTCCTCTTTTTTCATTTCCTCTTTCTTGTCCTCTTTTTTGCTACAGATCACAAATTAATTTTTATGTTGCTGAAATGGAGGGAGGTGGTCTACGAGGAGCTACTGGTGGGCTACATGACTATCCACGACACATTATTGGAGCCATGAACTTAAATGGGGTCTGGTGGAGGTTTCACAGTTCGTTGAATTCAGACTTTGTTGAAAGATCTGGTGCAGGTTATACATTTGTCCAACAGATGGCAGTGTTCTACAGCTGAGTTTGGATTCACCAACTAGTCTGCTTTCACCTGTTGCCACTTGCAAACATTTATATGCCCATTGATTATGATTCATTAGAGGAGACCAGATTACATCCAAATAGTCCTTCACCATCAACACTGATGGTTAAATCAGTACGGGCAAAGGGACTGGGGAGGGTTACACTATCTAGAGTAATGCATCAGAGGACATGATAGAGGAATGGGGAATCAGGGGACATATTGATTTAAAAACCTCTATGCTATAAAAAAGCTATACCATCTAAATTAATATACCACAGTAGCCTACATCTACAAAATAGCATATATGACCTGAGCTATAATGTGTACCACTAAGAAGCTAAAATATATATTCTACGACTCTAAAAAGCTAGTTTGTCTATTTTTCTGACACAGATATGCGCACACTTACTCATCTGTGTTGTTGCAGTTATTCATGTTGTAAGTAGCTAGCGGCCACTTACTGATATGGCTTTGGAAAAAAAAAGAAGACATTTTTGCACAATTAATTCTCACCATATCAGAAATGTAAAGCTCTCTGGCAGGATCTTCAACATCCCATTTCTGTCCCATTCTACCCCATTCAGCTAGGCAAAGCTGTACTTGCTCCAGCTAAAAGGAATCAATTGTTACTCCTATTCTGTGGTGTAGGGTTGTTTGAAAGCTTTCAAATTGTTGATGAATTCACTGGAGGGTGGCTGTTAGGGACAGATATATGCTGTCCACTGTATACTTTACAGTAAAAGCGAAACAATCTCCATTCTGGGAAGGCCATTCTGGGAAGGCCATTCTGGGAAGCGATGAGCTCTGCTGGAGTCCAGTCAATTTAATTTATTTGCATTGAACATCTCCACAGGTATCATACAGTACTTACTTTCTCTTACGGAGAGAGTCATGGTGACCCAGAGACTGGGCATTACTCTCTCGACTGGAAACGTCTTTAAGCTCCGGGCCTCTAAAGCGTTCCAGGAAAGAATCAGGCCTCTCTGCCTCTTTGTGCATCCTATGAGATGTCCAGTTCCGCAGCAATAATAGGAAGTGAGAAAGCCTAGAGGATCAGCAGGAGGGAAAATAGTACAAAGTGACACCCGTCTAGGCTAGCACAGGATATGCATGGACAGTTTGTGAAACCATTTCACAGAACATTAAGCTGTAACACCTAAAGACCTACTAAAAACCAAAAACTATTGCTATACCTGGCCATCACCCCGGCACCTGTAAATGAATCTCTGTGGGACTCTGGAGGCCTGCTAGGGGCTAAAGACACAACTCCTTCGCCCTGCATGTCTTCACACAGAGAGTGAGCCCTGGAAGACATCGGGTGGGGAAACGTGACAGCAATGACAACATTAGAACTGCTAACATAACCACTTGGCGGACACTATTATTGAAAGTGCCTTGCAGTATCATGAGTGCATACATTTTTAGCATGGGTGCCCCAGTGGGCATTTAACTAGTTAGTCTAGTGGTGGCAATGTTAGTGCCATGCTCTACCAACTGTGCTGTACAGGGCCACCTGCTACTACGCAAAAATAATGACGGATGGAAATTTTACCAGCCTGCTAGCGGGTGGCTAATATTAGTCTGTCAAGGCTGAAGAAAATGTGTCTTCAGTTGCCAGGACTGTTGGACTGTTTGGATGGAGTCTAATGGAAAAGGCACTGATACGGTAGACAGGTAGTCAGGCTCAGGTCCAAAACCCTGACCCAGTGCATAGTATACAAAATTCACATCAAGCACAGAAAGCACATAATTAAATATTGGAACATTACTTGAATCTTGAGAGTTTTATAGTGATAGCAGACCTGCTGTCCCCGTTTTCAATGACAGTGAGATCATCATCAGGTGTGCAGACGGGCAGCCGTTGTCTGGTAGAATAGGATTGCTCTGGGCAGATTTTTGCCATGTTTTCTTGTGTGGCTCTGCTGGCCTGGTGCACACAGATCACAGAGAAACAGTGTTGGTAAGGCTGACCAAAAGTCATAACCATAACAGAAGCATTTGTCAAGCTAGAAAGTGTAACATGTTGACGTGTTATGTGACTTTGAAAGGCAAAAATGGACTTGGATATGGACAAAAACATAAGAGTGAGGCTGCCTCTAATTAATTTTCATCCATCTCATCAAGCTCCTTCAAGTGCAGTCTTAGCATCACATATTCTTGGTCCACAAAGAGAATGGGATGCACTGAGATGAGAGATGTGTGCTGATGTGTTTAGTGAAAAGCAATTTTCACTCACTGTCTGAGTGTGGGATCTAAAAATACAGTCTGATTATGTATTTAGCACAAAACAGGATCAGTGCACTGTCACTGTGAAAGATCAACTGCTTTTAAAATAACTAAGCTATAGCTTATGGGTAGCCTATGTACGTTCCCGTGTTCAGTCATGTATACAACATGTTAAGTCCATTAGGCCCACTTAAAGGACAGGTACTGTACAGCTTGGACAAACACTGGAATCTGGAAGAGATCTCATTAAGACTTTTCTTATTTTTGTATCCAAAATGAATTGGGCTGAACAATTCTTAGTTACATATTAAGGGCTTGCAGGGTGGTGGACACTGAACGTTAAAACAGATGTCAATATGAAATCCTTTTTTAAAAATAGACAGATCCAGGACTGCACATTTTAAAGGCTTTTAGAGAAATGATTGAAAATAATCCAAAACAATGTACTGTGAGGTGACTATTTTTGCCTCAAATAACACACTTTTGTTCATTAAATTACTAGTAAATAATGAATCCCTAATCTATGGGGTAGGCCTGAGGTTGTAACACGTGGACATGTAGATTAGTGCTAATACCAGGGAGTTAACCAACCCCCACTAAATTAAATCACACTGTCTGAGAGTGGTTTGAAACACCATGAAGCTGAGTGCTTGCAGGGTGACTAAAGGTAAACCCAAGGGTGCCGATACACTAAGTGTGATTTACAACATCATTTAAGTGAAACACCCAGCGGGTTTGTTGAACCTGAGAATCGGTATTTACAATGTAGTGTTTGGAAAAAAAAAACACAATAGTTTTTTTTTTCATCCACATAAAAGGTAAAACATATCAAGATTTGTTTTACAATTCCCATGTTCCTTATTTATTGTAATGAGTATAAGTTTATTACAAATCATCTTAGTTGTATTACTTTGGAAATATGCTGGGACTGGGCAACCAGGTCTCCAAACAGTTCAGTGGACTAGTAGGTTTGCCTGCAAAAATGTCCATGCACTGGGCCTGCCTGTGTTGGGATCTGGTCTACGCTGACTCTCATCTCTCTTTCAAATACGGTAACCAAACATGTTTAGCTTCATACAAACTGCATTAGGGCATGGAAAACAAACAGGTAGCGGTACAAGTTGTTCTGTTTGCTCAACTGAAAGAATTTTGTATATTTTTTAACAGTCATACCAAATCCATGGAATGTCTGCCCTTAAATTGAGAAGTTATTGGTTTAATCCTCACTAGAGCCTTACTCAGCTTGCCGGTCAAACACATAAAATTGCCCTTGTGGTTATGATGACTTGATGGTGCGATTGTACAACAATCTGACTTGCACAGTGGTTTTCAGAGAGGGAATTTCAAAAATAACATACAAGAAAATGTGTATCCCCCTATGAGTTGCCAAATGTCTGAAAGGTGTTTTGAGGTATTCATCTTACTGATGTAGCAAAACTTGGTCCCAACTGATATGATATCTGGGTCTGATTGTAATGGGACATTCAGGTGCCTAGACAGACTAAGAAGCATGTAGGCCACTCACAAGGTTTTGTACACCCTCACACCCTTCATCAGGCCACCTCCTCTCACTCCTGTCCCTCTACTGTACAGCCTACCGCAATTAAAGTAATACAAAAATACCTTTTTGTCAATTGTGACAAAGGGCTATTTGAACATTAATATTTAATTTCACAGTAAATAACCATTGTCCTTACTAATGCCAATTGTCTTCATTTTTCATAGTTTGGCAGGTTTTCACAGTGTGAGCATCTTAAATAAGCTGTTATGCCTACATTAACTGTTTTGTTAATACATTATTGATAGGCTGCAGTCATCTGGGAAAGGCTAATATTAAGCCTGCTGGTTCACACCCAAGTGAAATATCACATCGTGCTTCACTCTGTGTCTCCTTGTACCAATATGGTGTCTAAAGACTCATCAAGAGGTGTTTCTGTGCACGCTGTTGTCTGGAAACCACCAAGCAGCTCGGCATCTTGCCACCATACTTTGGGTTTCAGCCTCTCATCATGATCCCTAATACAAAATCATTATAGTCTTGACAACTATTGTTGAGCACCTTTGACAAACACGCAGCCCATCGCTATGACAGGTTACAACACATTTGAGAATCAAACCCCAAATCAAAAGTGAAATGTAAAAATTATCAATCGGAAAGAACTATTGTAATCGCAAATTCCTATAGGAATATTATATGAATATTATAGAGATACAATAGGAGAATAAAAAAATGAAGTAATGTTCGTCCGTATCGGAATATTGTGGTGATTTTTCGTTTGGGTGCAGATGTTATCTGAAATTCAAGCTATTGTAAAGTTTCTTAACACAAAATAAATGTAGTAAACCAAGAGCCCACCTAGATGAAGCCTTCTCACACTGATTTTTGAAAGCCGATAGAACAAGTAATTCCTTTCCGATTGCTTCTGTATAATTCCATTTTCAGAATCGAAAAGTAATGTTTTCTCTTGTGAAATATTTCCGATCCTTTTTTCGTAGCAAATAGTCACCAGAATTATTGTTGCCAATTGTCCAAAATTAGTGACAGCGACTTTCCATGATCAAATCACTGGGGATTAGGCACCGTGGCAGTGGACAGGTCCCAGCTCAGTCAAGGGGTGGAGCTCTACCAATCAGTTTCTGTTTGGCATCACTGTCCCCCACTAACATTATTATAACCTGTCCCCAAAGAAAAACAACTATAGTCATCATATAAGAACTTTCATAAGAATACCATACTAATAATAAGTCCCTATAGGAATTGTAGAAATATTATAGTCATAAATAAAAATAAGATATGGTCACTATAAACTCACTATTGAGCACCACTACTGACAACCCTATGAGTGTCCATGGGAATATTAAAGGAATATTACAATGATTGTTCATTAGGGATAGCTAAAGAAACTTATAAAGGAGACGTTCTGGACATTGCAGCAATATCCTGCACTTGGTCTGTTTCATGACAACTCACCTACTCAACTATAATTGACCTGGACCTTGAACTAGACACTGCATGTCAATGTATCAAAATAAACTCCACTATTGAGTCTGGGATGACCGGAAACTATTCAAACACAGCAAGGCGATATGCTTATGTGAAGAATGCAAATAATCCATTTTTGCCATCACAATTTCCACAGTGTCATACACACTGATAAGACGAACAGGCGAAACAAGCAAAAAATGTCAATGTCTTAGCAAATGAATCCAGTTCAATTCAGTTCAGTTCAGTTCATTTCCGGTCAGTTCGGTTAGGGCATTAAAGATGCACACCTAAAGATAAAAACAGTAACCACAACACATATGAGAGTATTTAGTAATATGTAGTATTAATGCTTAATAATGGGGACCATTAGCTTTAGCTTTCAGGCTAGAAAAACGGGCTTATGACAAGAAAGTCACCCTAGGATTGAAATCAGCTGGTAAAATGTGGACAGGGAAAGTGACTACTACCTTAGAGGTCCCAAAGCAGAACACTGTTCAGTACATTGTACATTGTACTTGCTATAAAAGAGCATGTGTGCCCAGCAAAAACGTAAATAAAAAATATGAAGTGGAAAGCACAAACGCATGAGTACAAGTGGACTTGGGAGAACTGGCAAAGAAGAAATGATCTATCCACACATATTAAGGTTTTCAACGGGGCTGTGTAATCCTAACTGTAGTCTTCTGAATTGGCAGCCTAATACTTGACGAGCAAGCAATTTGTGTGATTAGAACAGAAGGAGAAAAGTACCATTTGGAATAGGTCCTAGATCACAATGTTTCACCTGCCTCTACTTCAGTTTAGCACCGCAGCCTCACTCCACCCCCTCAACATCATCCTAAAGGTTAAAAGAGAAATCCCTTGGCAATCTGCGGAGCTGCACCACTAATCCCATTTTAGTCTTGAGTACCTATTTGAGCCACCTAATGCCCCCTCATGGACGTGGGCACTTAAAGCAATATTTCACTTTGGTAGAACATTTTGCCTTTTTTTGTATGAATATTTCCATACGTTCATGAGCAGTCAACATGTTGTCATCACTGACATCAGGGATTTTTTCTGATTGTCTATTCACTTACAGATATTTCTAGAATCTGGTCTGGTGAATCATACATTTCAAACTACATAGCATTAGTCTGATACCTATAACTAGCTATAGTCATCATTTGTTGCATACACAAGTGTGACCAACAGGGTATTGTAAGCATTACTTTTCTAATCATACATGTAAGTGGATGTACAAGTCAAAGCCTGAATGTTGGTGGTGACTATGGATCCACAGGTCAGTTGATATTTGTGGTTAGAATTAGACTTGGGATTGTCTTCACTAGGGAGTAAGGTTTAGGCGATCCATTAATAGAAACAGTGTATTGGATTCACAGTGTATTGGATTCAAGGTGCTTATGTATAGATAGTCTATGTGACCTGTTAACGGTCACAAATAATGATATTAACATTCCCAAGATTTTTCCTTATTTGTGGATATAATCCTAAAGTCAGTCTAAGTCATAATGCTTTAGTGCTAGCCTAGTGTTAACTGTAGGTTATCACTGAATGTTGCCATGGTAAAAAAAAGAAAGTGCAGTGACTGACCAATCACTCTTCTCTTTTTCAAACCTCATTAGGTTTAGGATTGTGTCCAGGTGCATAGAGGTCTATTGAAAGCCTCTTTACATGTCTGCCAGAAGGCACACGGCAATTACTACATTTTAAACCCTGGCTTTCCCACAGTGCATCATGAGACAGTATTTGTCCCCGACATGTTGGCTTCTCTGTGTTTTTCAAGTCAAACAGATTCCCCCACCACCTTCATTTATGTACCCTCAGCCATGAGTTGAGTCCAAACAAAATACCAGAAGATATGAAATGCCCAACATACAGTATATTCTAATAAATCTGAGCAATGTGGACTTTTATATGGAGAGCAGTACCTGAACAAATCTTCAAAATCTAAATGTCAGATCGACACATTGCATCTTTGAAGGAATGCACGTGATTGACAATGTTTTCGGTAAATCTTTTGTCTCTCCCATTTGTCTACACATAGAAATGTCTCCAATATGTCAAGGCTTAGAAATCCTTCTTTTATCCTTTATTTCCTCCACTTTATATACACAGTGATTTAAGTGGATTAAACATAGGAAATCAATAAAGTGTGGCTTTCACCTGAATGCACCTGATCAGTCCATTTTATATCTATTTTATGTGTTCCAGTCTATTTTATTTTTGTATTTTGTATAGTCTATCAAGTATGGATACGGTTGCTGATCTGCAGAAGATACAGAGCACCATGGGATAAGAGTTTAATGCTCCGGGCAAAGCTGTCTCGGCATAAGGTCAAGATAGGGTCTTAATCAGAGTGCAGGTGGCAAATAGTGGTGGACAGCAGGAGGGCAGGAGGTGGTAAGAGTATATGTGTGTAGGAGGTGAATTTCCAAAAACACACCGCAGATTAAAAAAGTTTTGAACACACACATACACACACAGATAACCAATAAAGGATTTCATAAAGTTTTGGCCTGACATCTGTGTAACAACCAGGTGAAATGAAAAGCCAATGAAAAGTGTTGTTGTTGATTCAAGGTGATTTGACCTTTTTGACATGTTGTGGTTCCCTGTACAACAGTTAATTGTAGCTGGAGATGCATAATGCTGCTCTCTGCACTGCATGGTTACTACTCAGAGGATAAAGGCAATTAACTGCATACACGTTATTCACAACAGCTTTGCATCAGGTGGGACATTTCAGTCACCGTTTGGTTATTGTGTGCTACATTTAGTCTATATTGCAATTGTACCTGCTTCTGAGAGAATTCAAAAATAATTTTCCAAGAAAGAAAAGTAAAGGGGCAAAATCAATTTGTACCCACCTTTCTGGCACATATGATTAGTGCTGGCTAATTGCTGATGACTGGGTGGCACTGAAGAACCATTTGGATATCACAGAATATTGAATATATTCTGTGTAATATTCATTTCTAAACTCTGAGTCATAACGATTGGGCTTTCAACAGGGAAGGATAGCCGTCAGTTTGTTAACCCCTTTGAGCTCTGCTTGGTGAGGGGTGGGACAAGGATAGCCCAAGGGTTGACCATGTATGCCAAAGTTGGACTAAGGTTAGATGGTTACACACAATACCCCAAGAGGAAATACTGTAATGCTGTAGATGACTCTCGCTAATGCATTTCTAAGGCACGATATGTGGAGTGTACACATCCAGTATGCTGCTGTGCAGATTGGCACAGCCTTGAGGCTGGAGAGGTGAGCCAACAAGAAAATGAAGTTCTACTGTCGTCCACCCCCTGGCTCATAAACTATATATAATCTTGGTGTTATAGGAGGAAGAGTGGTAATATTGTTGTTTTGGTTAATGTGCTGATCCTCCTCTGGTGTGATATGCTTGTGCCTCAATGGCTCCTTGTACCTTTATGCCAGAATGTGACAGCCATTCAAATGGCTGGGGGGGTTCAGAACCAATACATAAAATCTGGGACAGAGAGGAAATACATTTATGATATTAAGTAAACCAAATGATGAAATAATGTTTTTAATAACAGAAATGGGCATTTTATGCCATACATCTATGTATGTGAAACTAGAGTGCAAGCTAGCTCGAGAGTAGGCTCTCAGATGTGTCTTGGCAGTCAATTTCATGTTAAGTGGCGGTGGAACTGATGAGTCCTCTCGTCTTGATGAGTTGTACCCTGTTCATCAGAGGCTTGGTATGATTCCTTGTGCCTTGTCATTGTTTTATTCCAAGCAGAGGAGACAATTTATCCATGGCCTTACACTTAAATGGGGTTGCTATAACAACCTCAAGGACAAAGTGATGATTTGTGTCTCCAGACTACAAACACAAAATCCCCAACATCAATTTGAGGAAAAATACAGAATCTCTCCCTGCATATATGAGGCATATATGAGGCAGTGCAGATGAAAGGCAAATACACATCTAGTAAATTCCTCATCGAGATCAACACAATTTCATCTTATCTTGAAAGAGTAATGATCTATTTCAATGAAAACAGAAAAATATAAATGAGGCTTACAGCATTGCTTCAGTAATGTCTTGTTGTGCATCAGTGTGTGAGATGGGAGCTAGATGGCACTAGCATAGCTAGATGGCACAAGGCATATTCTCCTCAACACCTTCATAATTTCACATTCACTGTGCAAGGAACAATCACAGATGCATATCACAATTCAAAGACAAGCCAAGATCTGACTCCTCTCCAATGAAATTATGCTGCCATCATACCAATAACAAGAGTCTGGTAATCAGTGATTCACCAGGCGAGTACAATCCAGCATGTGACCTGACCGTTAGTCTTTGACCATGAGCTTCAAATTGCATAAGAAGCAACTCTCTTCAGGAAACTTCACCAAATGATTTAACTCAATAGCTTCGTCAGCATGAAAATAAATGGAAATTCATTATTCAATTAAGCAGTACAGCAGCAATAGTACAGCAGTTTTACCCTGTGTTGTAATTACACTTAAGCATTTGTTCCTGTTCCCAATCACCAGTTGATTACACAAGTGTGTGTGCGTGTGTGTGTTGCTTACCTTTGCATGCTGATTGCACTTCCGAGTATAGTGACTGGATTTAATTGTGTGTATTGAGACATCAAATATCCATTTTCTTTGAGGTTTCTCTTGAATGTCCTTCAATGCAAACCAAGCTACTAACTAAAGCACTGTGGGAGGGTGCTGAGAATCAATACTCAGCATGAACAAAGGGTCTAATTAGAGTGATCTTGCAAGTATTAAGGTAGATTAAAATAGCTGATTTCCAAAGAAATGATGCTAACACTATCAACTTGTTGTATTAAAGGGTTGTGTAGAAGAGGGGAGAAAGGCACAGAAAACTTTGGACAATGACAGTTTTCATGAAGGTGAAATAACTTGATTGTGCTGTATGAACTTGAAGATGGATTTATTCTTTCAGCATATTTTTAATTATTATTTTTTTTAATAATAATAATATTTTTAATTGTTAAGTGTAAGTACTGATATTGGTATGTAAACTTCACCAGTGCTCACCTATTTGCTCAGTGCTCAGATTTATATTGACCTCTTTGGTGAATAGATTTCAACGTCGGACAAGGTGAGAGCAAGCAATCATATCACAATCTATTCACCCTTCCATGGCTACTGCAGTAGGTTGTCTGGCTAAAGATGCAATAATAAAATGAAAAAGCACTTTCTCAACAATACAGATACTCCTTGTCTCAATTTCAAATACACAACTATGTCTATAATATTGTGGCAAAAGGCTGATGGAAACATTTCAGCAATCATTGTGTTACATATTGGTTCACAGAGTAGGCCTTAGTAAAATATGTACCATGTCCATATTAACTACACTCTGTCTGGTATTTTGTTGCAGATTTACTGGAGTTGGGATTTACGGTGCTTCAGGACAAAGGTGAAATCCTGATAATTAGAAACATGAAATACTAATAATTTGACTCAACACTGTAAAATAATCATTATCATATATTTAACTGATTTCAATAAGGCTGATTAAAACATAAATACATAAATGTGTATTTCTACCATGTTATAGTAAAAAAAAAAAGACCTCTTCAATTTGCCTTCCTGTCAGTCTATGGCGAAGAATTTGAAAGAATTTATTACATCTCTGCCCTCTGCTGGAAGCTTCAGAAATTGCTGTCAGCAATTCCTTCAGTGTGTGCTTGGAGGTGATGCAATGTTGGTTAATATCCCTGGCTCAGGAACCTTGTGTACCTGTCCCGGCCTGCATAGTCTTCTCTCTTGCGTTTGCCCTCATTTATGTATTCCTCTCAGTCTTATTCCTATCATTTCAATCAAGGAACACAACTCTCCTTTGCGCTTGAAAACAATAGTAGCAATGAATCACATTATAAATAGTGTATGTGTAATAACAAAGAATCACTTATACTGAGAGGAACAGGTTTTACTCCTGTAAAAAGAATCACTATGTGATGTTTTCAGACAATAAAATACTGTAAAGCTGATTAACCATCCGAAGTGCATTTCCAGTTTGCTTTGTTGTATATACACTTTAATTGAAATGTATTCTTGCTCCTTGTTTCAGAGCTTCCCCATCTTTTCTTCAGCTTAATATTGCAACTCGACACTTCACTTGTATGACAGTTCACTCACATTCTTCATCTAACCGTATGTGATTGGCAGTAAGTGAAGTTGAGCCCACCCCTGTCCTTTTTGCTAGAGGAAGTGTTATTTCAAAGCCTCTTGTTACCTCCAAAAGCAGGCTATCAAAGCTGCATCATATTTGTAATGTGTATGTTTAATATAACAATTGAAGAATGATATAACTTTTGCATTGAACCAAATTTAAGTATGGCCAAGTAGTTTGTATTGCTTCTACATTATTTAAACTGTATTATTTGTTATTTTAGGTACCTCTGGAAAAACTGGGTATCCGTGTTGATTTTCCATGGCACGTCCAGAACACTTTGCTTTGGGTGGCCATGGTGGGACACGGACTCTTTTTGCTGTGACTATAGTAAGTTGGCAGATAAACGTTAATCATCCAAACATAACTTAAAAGTCTGTTCACAAATAACTGGAGCATTAATTTGTCACGACCGTGCCCCTGTCTCCCCTTATGTTTTCCTGTGTTTCCCGTTCCTCCTGTGTTCCATGTCCCCGGTTTTGTCTCTCTGTGTTTGTACGTGTGTATGGGTGTTCCTGTCCTGCCGCCTTCCTGGGTCCTACACTCCTTCCCGCCATCAGGCTCATCGGCTCTTCAGCCAACACACCTGTTTCCCATCAGCTCATCAACTCTTGTTTCCCATCAGCCCATCAACTCTCCTGCATATCAACCCCGGCTTTCCTCCCACTCATCGCCAGATTGTTGCTTCTGCCGTTGTGGTAGCTGCGCTCCAGCTCGCGGCGCTGCTGAGAGTCGCTATGCTAGTTTTCTCGTGTTTGCAACCTTTAATGCCTGTATTATCTCCCGTGCTTCAGGATCCCAGCCAGTCTGCTAACCTGCCTGCTACCCACTCACCCTCGCTACCTCTGTCAACCACGTCGCCTAGCCATCTCCATTTCTCCTGCCGTCTCCAGCCATCCCTCTCACATCCCATCTCCCCTTGCAATAGATCGGTTAAACTTCATCTGCCTCTGTGTTCTGCACTTGGGTCCGGTAGCAAGCTACCCCTGACATAATTAAGCAATAAGCCGTTAAAGGCAGTGCTTTACAGTGGTTGTAGAACAGCTATGACGCATTGTAAGGCACAACTCAAAGTGGAGTGCTTGTAATGTTGTTCACCACAGACACTGCTGCAAAAAATGCTCCGATAGCTGTAATTAAAATCCATGTGTTCTTCAGCTACTGGCATGCCAGTTGAGCTGGCTGGTAGAGAAAGAAAATAGGCTGCCACAGCTGGTGTTCTCATGGGAACATTCAGACCACAGCATATAACGGTTTTGAACTAACCTTTGTCTGTGTACCAGCATCAAAACAATATCAAAATACAGTCGTGAGAAAAAGTGAACCCTTTTGAATTACCTGCATAAATGGCTCCAGAAATATGGTCTGATCTTCATCTAAGTCATAAAAATAGATAATGTGATTTAACAAATAATTACTTTTACATGTCTTTATTGAACATATTGTTCAAATGTTAACAGCCTAGATTGGAAAAAGTATGTGAACCATAAGATTTAGTAACTGGTGAAACCTCATTCAGCAACTCTAACCTCAACCAAACGTTTCCTGTAGTTGCTGATCAGATCTGCACAACGGTTAGGATGTGTTTTGGACCATTCCTCCTTACAGAATTGTTTCAGTTCAGTGATATTTTTGGGATGTCTTGCATGAACGCCTTGCTTCAGGTCATACCACAACATTTCAATAGAATTAAGGTCAGGACTCTGACTTGACCATTCCAAATTGTGAATTTTCCTGTTGAAGCCATTCTGTTGTAGATTTGCTTTTGTGTTTGGGGTCACTGTCATGCTGCGTCACTGAACCTCTATTAAGCTTCAGATGATGGATTGTTACCCTGATATTCTCCTGGAGAATTTCCTGATACGATTTGGAATTCATTGTTCCCTCAATGATTGCAAGCCATCCAGGCCCTGAGGCAGCAAAGCCTCCTCCAAACATAGCGTTGTCCACTTTTGCCTAAAAGTAAAATTTTTTTTTTCTTTTCTGGAGAGCAGTGGTTTCCTCCTTGTTATCCTCCCATGAACACCACTCTTGTTTAGTGGTTTTCTTGTTGTGGACTTGTGGACACAGAGGTTAGAAAGTTCAAAAGATGCCTGCAGATCCTTAGCTGTTAACTTAGGGCTCTTTGTCACCTCCTTGACCATTATGCAGTGTGCTCTTGCTGTGATCTTTCCACTTCTATGGAAAGCACCAATGGCACTGAACGACACTTCAGCTGGATGGTCCCTGCTGCTGGTCAAATGCTTGCTTATAACACAGTTAGCAGCAGCACTGTGCCACCCTGCTGCCAATCACCCCAGATTGGACTTGAATCCCAGAATAGCAACTAGCAACTGATTAAGAAATAGTTACCAGTCACCAGTAATGCATAACAACTAGTAGAATTTGATTAGAGACTATTACTAATTAAAATAGTGACAAGTGAGTAACAAAAAGTAAAATGTGAAGCCTCATAGGATTCAGTTAAAAAACTGTTTTTTTTTTACTAGTAAGAACATAAAAGTGACGAACAAAAATGAAATTAGTCACTAGTAACTACAAAATGTATATTGCTATTCATTAAATTACTTAAAAAACAAATTAGTCACTAGTATGTATGAAATTAGAACTACCATCTATTATATAGCGACTAGTAATAGAATAGTAACTAGTGACTAACAATAATTACTAGTTTCTAATTTGACTAGTGACTAGTCCTTTTTAGGAATGAATGATACATCACCCTGCCATAGTGTAAAGCAGCCAGAGATCAAATTAGAGGAAGGAAATACAAAACGGCAAAAGTCAACAATTTAAGGGTGTCAAGGCGTCATGCATAGAGCCTATGCAAGGTCAGCAAATTACAGACTTTGCACATTGCAGAAAACCAGCTTTAACTAAGCGGAAACGGTGCGCTCCGCTACAGTAGATGGCAGTATAGAGCACTGTAACGCTATGTCACTTTGCGACGTGCCACAAATGAAACGGAAGAAGAAAAAGAAGAAGCGAGGCTCACGACCAACGTCCTATTCACTTACTTAAGTTCAAGTTTCTTCAAGGCTATGATTGACAGAGTCAGCAGAGGTTTATACTGGCATGTCCGCAGACTCGCTCGGTTGTTATTGTAATACAAAGGTCTTCAGCATGGCGAGTCAAGAAAGAGCTCAGAGTTTTCACCACTCATCAACAAGAACAAAAGCATCATTTATTGGATTCTTGAGGATGTTATTTATTGCTTTCATTCACACGTCGTGGGCGAATAAACAAGGTTTGTAGCCGGCTACATTAATACTTGCCAACGCTAACTACCTTAAAAAATTATCCGGTTATTGTAGGTTAAGGTTATCCTATACGGGCTAACTTTATCACAGCTAGCTTGCTAGCTAGCTTATGTATTGCTAACCCTGCTCCGCTATAGCCATTTCTACTTGCTGATTAATGTCATTTTATTATATGATATGATGTAATAGACTGGCTCTTTGTAATTATTCAAAATATTCCCGAAAATGAAAGTGATATGGTTGTACGATAACTCGTAGCTTTCTAAATGCTGTCACCATTCCATTAATAGTTAAGAAGGCTAACGTTAGCTAGGGAGCACACCATACCATGTTAAGAAAATAGTCAGGGGCAGGCAGGAAAGGCAGCTTGTTAGCATTAGCTTAGCTAACACCAGTTATGATCTTAATGCATTGGATTGAAGAGAGGACAGACTGGCAACATTACTGATAACATACTTTCCCTAGTACGGGCAGGCTAGTTAACATTACTTTCTCCTACTAATGTCAGATGAAGAGAAGATTTAGAATTACCCAGATGATGGTAACTTGTAAACGTGGCTGAAGGAACGTTTGATAGAGTCCTGGGATGGTTTCAACTAGGCAGTGATCAGTCCACCTTGCTCTCCTTACGGGCCACATCTAATATGACAACCAACCTCATATGTTAGCTGTCCAGCAGGCTGAAGTGTCAGCTATCAGATCTACCTGTACATGATGTGGCAATTTATTAGATGTGTCTGATGGCCCCATGAGTTGTTCAAATTGCATCCAAAAAGTCACATTGCTTTCCAAGCCTCTATCTTCCCATAAATACAAAGACGATAATATTATCCTCTCACAACAATGCAGCACTACATATTTGTATGTAGTAATACTATGCTAATGTTAGATCTAATACAGTATCATAATGTAACATTTTTATTATTTCCACCATGTCCTCCATCATAGACAGTGCAAGCTTATCAAACTCTTAGTTAACTTAAACCAGTCAGAAACAGCTCAGAATAATGCCACTTGAAACATCATAGCACTGAGTAAAACTGTCACTAGAAGCCTGGTTTTACTATTTTACACAGGGCCAAATGCCCGAAAAGGTCACTTGTGATTTAATGGAAAGAAATTGAAGGTTAATTTGCTGCTACCTTCAAATTTGGTGAAATAATCCACAAATACATTCAGCTGTACTCAGGCAACTGTTGTGACTATTATTGTAAGTTGCTTGAAGACAGAGTTTTGATAGGTCAGCAAAATATGATAAAGGCTTTAGAAGCAGAGTCTTTCTTCTATTGTAGCCTTTCATATCACTGTACCTTATGTTAACAATGTAACAAGGAATCATCTTTTGTTTAGCTAAGGAGCATAGGTTTGAATGTTTGGTTTTCCCAGGTACCACTACAGAATGTGGGTTGATTTTGGATGGGCTAATGAGCTTGGTTTTACACTTGGAGTTTGCAGTGAATTAGTTTCTTTCCAATGTAGCGCTGTGTTTCACACATTATTCTGGCTGTTATAATGGTTAGTTAATTTACATTGCATGGGCGTAGTTTACTAGGCTACTCCTCTGCACCGTATCACAAAACACACTATTCACCTCTGCCTCACTGCCGTCTGTGAAATGTATTCTTTTTTTTTGTAGATTTTGTATAATCTGAAAGTTAAGACAGAATTTCTAAAACCTGTGCTGGATAACTAGTCCTACTGAAGACTAATGACTCAGATGGAATTTTTTTATACTTTAATCAGGGAATACATTTCATACATTCTGTAGAAAATACAATATTGATTTATGGAATTTGTGATTTTGGTTAAACAACTTTAAGTGATTGAAGGTTCGTACACAGGTTTGGATGTGTGAAAAATTATTGAAAGAATTCACAGCACTGTGATCAAATTCCCACCCCTGGAAGAGTATGTGTTTATAAATACACCCACTCTCACGTGACACAATTCTATAATTGTCATGTCAGTAAGCCATAGACAAATATATAACGCAACAAGGAATAAATCTGTTAATTGAGGTCTGAAAAATGAAAGATGTGTAGGAACGCTGTGATTTGTTTCATTGAGTGATTTCATTGCATCAGCCAGTTTACTCAAAAACATAGTTTATAGTTGGTTCACTTGATCTACACTAAAAAAATTAATTAATGGCAACAGTTTTCAATCCATGTCCAATATAATAACATACCAGGTAGCTGTTCTATTAAAAAAATGGGTACAGATGAGGCCAAAATTATTAGCCCCCCTTGTGAAATCAGACAAAACCCTTGATTTCTCCATGGAAATGACCATTAACAACAAGTGTTTATAGTTTATTTGTTTCCAAAATAACAAAGACAAAATGTTCACTAAGTTTGATTAGGATATTTTATTGATGCCATGAGTAGAAACAAGAAAAGGCAAAAATGACACGGACAAAATTATTAGCCCCCTGGCCATTAATAGTCAATAGTGTGCTCTTTCTGAGCCACAACTGACAACAACCTCTTAGAGTAGTTCTGTACAAGGTTGGCACATGTCTCTTGAGGGATTTTGGCCCATTCTTCCAATGCAAATTGTTCCAGCTTGCAAATTGTTCCAGCTGGTCCAAATAGCATGGACATTCACTTTGAGCCCCCGCCACAGATTCTCAGGATTGAGATCTGGGCTCTGTGCGGGCCACTCCAGGACCTTGGTTTTGGTGTCCTTTAAGAACTGTTGGACCAATTTTGACGTATGCTTTGGGTCATTGTCTTGTTGGAAGACCCAGCGACGACCTAAGCCTAGACTAAGAGCAGATTTCTTCATATTATCCCTCAAAATGTCA
>OOFE01020596.1:0-19170 GCA_900323365.1 Monocentris japonica | reverse complement strand
TTAGGGCTCTGTGTCATGAGAGAGCAGATCTTCCCATGCAAGAGAGCTTTTCTCTGGCTCTCTTCCTGGCTGAATACTCACACAGGGCCTATATTCATATGAGAGAGAGAGAGACAGCAAGCTTAGCACCCAAATATTTCTCACTTGCACCAACGGGCCTTGTCAGTAATCCTCTAATCTAGATTTTGCTTAAAAATATGAAATTAAATAGCTAAACATACTGGATACTCAGCTGTTTATCTCAATTCTTTGAATATGTGCAATGGGAATAGTATTGTATAGCCTATACTCCATCCTCGCTCAGCTTGTGGGTCTCTGAAAAACATGACAGGGTTATTACAGAAGAGACAATTTGTTTACTGGAGGTTTTTATCTGGTATGTTAGATTGAAGAGGACAGCTTCCCAAATGTAAACGAAGAGTTGAGCTTTTACAGTGAGCAGCACTCACTTATTGTTTCAGTTCATAAATTTCAGTTTATATGACTGAAATTATTACCATAGGCCAGCCAACAGAGTAAACGAGATGATAGGATAGTTTATATAAAAGAGAGAAAAAGAATCTTAGCCCTTTCATGCAGGCTGCTACTCTGCCTCTTGCTGTCTATCCATGTCTGTCTGTGGTTGTCCTGCTTGGTTTTGTACTGTATGTTGGCTAACAACCAGTGTTTGCACAGAATCAAAGCCACCAGTGGCTGCTTTAGCCGATGAACCAAAAATGTCCCACCGTGGTAAGATTTTGACTAGTTCCATGTTTGGGTATGAGTGGCATACCAATATTGATTAGGTATTAAGTTTATTGGTCAGAGAGAAAAATATTTGGATATCTCCTTGATGATGCAGTCATGCTATCTTTATCCATTTAGATGGTGACATTTGACCTTAGGCCTAATGTCAAGGGTGATGGTTAAGTCAGGATTATGCTGATCCTAGATCTTCAGATCCAAAGCTGTCATTCTGTATGTGAGCCGTAGTCTCGGTGCAGATTGGCCTCAGTCACCCAGCTGTGGTGTTAAGCTTAAAGGGGAAATAAGAAGTTGCACAAGAGCCTTTCCTCCAGTCAACTATGAAGTACTCACTCACTGAACATAGTGAATCCAAATGTGCTCAAATTTCTCTTTCAAAGTTGACTGGATTGGCATCTTTCAATTCAGCTGTGTGTGTGTTCGTGTTATCCAGTGGATTGAATCCAGGCCGATACCATAAACCTCCACTGTCTCCCTCCAAGTGTCTAAGACAGAACTCAGTGGGCTAACGTGGCCCTGAGTCTCGGCCATAAAAACCTACACAAGTTCGGCTAGACTACATGTTCAAACTTTTCTCTTGGATTGCATAACAGAGGGGCGGCCGCCAGCACATTTCCTTCTTATGCCTCAAGCTACCTCGCCTGCTGCTTTTCTCATCACAGTTGATAAGGTGCTCTTTTTGACTTTCAATGCCAAGCCAATAGATTAAGCCATTGAATCACCGTCATAGTGTGAAAAGGCCACAGTTTGGAAGTGTTGATGTAGGGTTACTCTCAGAGTGTGGAGAAAGTCTCTTGCCCCAGATTGGAGTAGGGGTCACTTGGAATGCCTGCTAATGACAGAACACTGCAGTGGAATGGAGAGTGGGGGAGGTCTGAGAATGCAACCAGACTGCCAACACACAAACACATGCACACACACTAAACAGAACTCCCCTCTATCTCCACTGGAGCCATCAATCAAACCCATCCACTGTGGCTCTTCTTCGTGTTCTTGCTGCTAGAGCATGATGGGGAAACCAGTGACACCATCAAGGAGGGAAACTGGTCAGGTAGACTAGAAATGAGGAAAGATCTTATCTAGAATGATCAAAGAATACCATTATTCTTTGAGGGGGGTAGAGGCCTGCTGGACATCAGTATGGCATCACAGATCAGAGTCTTCATTCTCTCGTTTCTGCTGAGAGAACACTTACAAATATTGACTGAGCTGCCCTGCCAAGCTATAAGAATACAGGGTTTCCCATGTATTGATTATATTTGTATTATATTTGTTGTTAAAGCTTGTTTTAACACAAGCTTTAACACAAGCTTTAACATTCTAAAACAAATATAATCAATATATGGCATTTCTCATCAATGTAGTTTATAAAAAACAAATGCTGTCAATTATTGAAAGCCTGTTCGTGGACTATAATTCATTGGACCTATGACACAATACATGATGTTAAACGAACTGAATAGAGGGCCAAAGTTTGAAACATACCCTATGGTCAGTTGGTGCTCCATCAAGATTCTGTTTTTGTGCTGACACAAACTGAATAGAAGACCATTTGTAATTAGCTATTTATTTGCTTCACAAAACTAGGGACACTCAGATGGAAGTATAGTAGTCAGCTAATGTTGCAGTAGCAAGCAGACCAATGCTATCCTCATTTGTCTGCAGTTAAAATAGAGAATTTAGTGCCTGAACAAAGAACAAATAAGATCCTGAGCTTGCAAAATGAAATGTCAAAATCCAGCCAAAACATAGCATACTTAGACATTTACACACACACACATAAAACTGTTAAAACAACACCAAGTCCATTATTATTTGAATAGACTGGATAGATAGATTAAAAAGTAACAGAACCACCACCAAAGTAAACTGCCAACCTGTGGGAAACATTGGAATAATGTGTGCATTCTTAATTCACTGGTATTGTACTGAATGTGAAGCACCAACTTGTGAGGCATCATCACGCTCCCTCTATGAATACCCTGAGGATATAGGCCTGCTGTGTGTGCTGAAATAGAACCAGCAACCCAGTGGGACTGGTGCCATACTCTTTATACTGATGCCAAGCACCGTCTGAAACCTACAGGGGACTGCCTTCCTTGGGAAGACGGAGAGTTCAGAAAGATTTGTAAAATCACAGTGATTGTCGATTGTTTCCCCTACATTTAGTCAGCCACAGAGAGCCCTCTGTAGCTGGAGGTGTATTGAGACAACAAAGACATGCTCTAGCCTTATTGACCCCAGTAAACACATTGATATTTTACAATATTTAGAGTTTGTCTTTGTAATATAAGCAGTCAAATAAGAGCTCCAGCTTGGAGTCTAGTGCCTGACACTGGATCAAGAATGGAAATTTTCCAACTGCTACAAAAAACTCCAAAGGGGAGACAATGTTCCCTAAGGGTAAAGTGTGTCTGTGGATTTTGTTTGTGGTAAGCCAACCAAAGAAAATGAAATGTCCTAATCAAATTTGAGTCAGCCTAAATATATCCTACTTGCTCACATGCAATGTTGGACTGAAATGGGTAAACCTAGGCTAAGGGTGCTTAAACTTTGTCATCCTGGACCCAATTGAGAAATGTAGTCTTAAATCATTACTGCTCTTGTCATGTGTGGACCCAAAAGAAAAAAGGCCTTTGGCGCATTTTGGACCCCTACCTGCATTAAAAATGCTTGTGTAGGCTTTAAAGGACAAATTGTTCATGACACCTGCAAAAGGTTTGCTGTGAAAAATTGTGTTGCCTTTTTTTAGTGTTATCATGTTCCCCACAATATCACTAACAGAGTACATCTGACTGTTTGATATAAAGGAGATTTTTATTATGGTGTAAAAACACAGTAAAAGGTAAATAAAATTAATTAAAGCAAATTAAAAAGACAATGAATTTCTTTGTAGCTGGGAATTTGGTTTTGGATTTGGTTCGATGTCTGTCCTGGTTTTGGTTCTTTTGTGGGATGCAGGGCTAACAAATAGGTTACACCTATATAGGTTACACATATTTGCTTGTATTTGGTGTGGAAATCGGGCTAAATTATAATGTTTTGCAATTTAGCATTTCAGTTGTATAAGGGGAAGGTGTTTTTTTACTGTGGTGGTTGACCACTACTGAGTACACATGAAACACTGCCAAGCACCTTGTTGCAAGAATATTGTTGCCACAATGGTAAATGGATGGAAATCTAACTTAACTGCCTTGCCATGAGTGTGTTAGAATGGGATGTAGTATCCCTGGGGTGTTTGAGCACACTGCAGGAATATAAAACATGTCAGAATAGGTTCCAAAGTTTGGTTGGGTTTTTGAGTAGAATTGTCGCTGGCTGGAGTGCTGTGTCGCAGCAGCTTAAGACACCTTCCACGTACTCATAACTGTGAGTCCAGCTATTGACCTGTGTGTCACCCCCTCTCTCGATCTTGTCCTTCTGGTCATTTTCCTCTTTCTACATCATTTAAACCAGAACATACATAAAAATGAAGGTAATAATTTTGTTGACTTGATGTTCTTCAGGGCTTCCAATCACAAGCCAAGAGTCAGGCAAGTTGTTTAATAAATATATTCTACTCTGCCAGCTAATGGGGACCTTAAAAACACAGCACCACCTCCAAAATTCCCTCAGTTAAAATGCCCATCAATTTCATGCAGAATTGGGGAGAATGGACTCGAGAGTAAACTGAAAAGTATGGGTCAGTAGCAAGCAATGGTTTAATGTAGGAAATTATAAAAACAATGCATTTTATTTTTTTATTAGTTGACATCATCACTCCTTGAAGACCTTGTATAAACAACCCTACTTCAGGCTAAATTTTATATGCCTCTCTCCATCTTAATTCAGTTTTCTTTCCTTGTTCCTGCCTGAATTTTTTTTGTTGTTCCTTAGTATCTCTTCTTTCTCTCTCTCACCCTCCAAACTCTCCCCATCCAGCAGATTCACTCTTTATTTCAATCATAGCCCCCTTTTTGTGTGATTCCCTCTCCTCGTTCTCTGACTGACTTTCATTCTCTCTTCCTTCTCTCTTCTTTCTTGCTTTGTCCTGCTTGTCTCTCTGTCTTTCTCTCTGACTCAGAGTAGCTGTGTCTGGGTCTCTGGATTACATAAGAGGGGGATTCTATAAATATCCGCAGGAGTGACCTACAGCTAATATGTGTGATGAATATGGGTGAGGAGAACAGAAAAGATGGGATCTCACAAAAGACCTGGCATCCCAAGGCAATGAGAAATAGAGGCAGTGCAGGCGTGTGTGGGTTTTTTTTGCCTCTGTGTGTGTGCGTGTCCAGCACCACAGAGCCATTACAACATGGCACTCTCCTTCAGCAAATGTGATGTGACATGTAGTCAAGCAGCTTGGTTCAGTCAGCAGGACAGGTCATATACCATAAGCCTGTTTGTTGCTCAGTCAGTCTAAACCTGTATATCCTTTAATAGCTGGCCTCTCATAGCACTGACTTACTACCAGACGTGGTTGTGTGATTGTGTGCATGCCTACCTGTCAGTTTGTTTGTGTGTGTGTGCTATGATTTATTTTGGATGTATGATTTCTGTGTTTCTGCCTTAGAGTCTCTGCTCGATACTCCTCAGTCATTCAGTGTTTCAACACTGAGATAGTCACATGTTTATAGAAGCTCCATGGAAGGGCCATACCTTACTCTATAGGAGACACTGACATTGAGACATAGCATAGTTGTCCATAGTAGCTTGTGTATGTGTTTGTGAGTGAAATAGACTGGATTTAACTGGTAGTGGCTGATATGAATCAAGTGTCATACAGTAGGTCCCATGATTCAAGGGGAAACTACATAAGCTGTTAATTGTATTGCAGGTGTGACTCAAGTTGTTGGTTGCTCTGCTCCTCCAAGGCACTCTCTCACACAAACACATTGACATCCAACCCTATACCAGGGCTCGACAATAAGGATGGCTTGGGCACAGTATGAGAGAGGTCGAGACAGTTGATTGATCTGTCACTTGCCATATAGGGCCAGTGCTGTTTCGTCATTGTAGCATTGCCATTGGTTGCATGCTGATTGTCAATAGATTCCCGGTGATTTTATATGCTGGGAAAGTTTGTAGGCAGTAGTAGGTGCATCCAAGTTCCAGTTTGTAGGTGTTTTTTTCAACATAATGTATGGAGTACGTTGAAAGGTGCTTTGAAGGTGCGTTGGCCGAGAGAGACGAGCTGGAAAGCGGCAGTCAAGATCAGGACATCTTATTTTGTTGAGATGCAAATAAAGCGGCCTCCTGGCCCGTGTACACTCCTCATCCTGCCTGTGTCTCTGTCTGTCACAGCACCGGGGGTAGCGAGTTGTAGCGACTGTAGTGAGTCAAAATGTTTGAAGCCAGTGTAGGAATTTGATTCTAGGACGGCATAAAAACAATGCATCAACAAAATCTCAATCTACCTTTTTTTTTTATTGAAAAAGTGACAAGCAGCATCTGTTGGCCTTATTTGTATATGCTTATTTGGAAATACATAGCTCAAAAATAGCTATTTTTCATTTTTGCAGCAGGGCCAATGAAAATGTTGCTGGGGCAAGTGAAAGACCACGTTCACTTTTTTTTTCCGATTGTTGAGCCTTGTCTATACATCACCACTGCTCCACCATCATCATCAGTGTGTTCTCATTATAGCTGACCTCTGCATGCTGTGGGTGTGTTTGAGCAGAGGGAGTAATGAAGGAGATGAGTGAAATAAGAGCTGGAGAGAGTTGAGCCGGCTAATTTAACAGAGCTTCTTTTAATAAGACACACCACTGCAGGCAGGGCTGCCCCTGAAACTGTCAAGGCTGTTCCACAGGATTAGCTTATCACTCTGATAGTCTATCTTAAAATGTGAGGTCTCATGGTGATGTGTGATGTCAGGTAGTGTGAGTGGAACTCAAACCAAGGCGAGTATGTTACACTGTTAACATTTTCTCATCTTTTGCACAGACCTGACATTTGTATCACAATATAATTTGAAACATGGACGATAACTGTATATATCGGTGTAATCGTCTTTCAGGTTTCAATAAACATGCTTATGAAGGTATGAAAGACTCTGGTATGGCAACTTCGAGGGCTTTGATCAATTCTTTAAATTATAGTTATAAATAAATTAATAAAAGTTAAAGCATTTGTAATATCCTTCCACTACTTTTTTTCTTTTCTCATGAGGACAACCTTTGGGAAATCACTTGAGACAACGATGTCTCATTACAGAGCAATAGTTTGTCCTCCCACCCTGCTCAACGATCCATTTGTGCTTTTTCTGTGGAACGCATTCTATTGCTTTTCCTCATATTCAGGAAGGTGTTTGGACGTGAGGCAATGAAAATGATTAGTTGTATTATTGTCATTGTATGTATTGGCAATGACAGTCATGTGAGATGTTTTGCAGATGATAGTTTTCTGCCCTTGGTCTGACCTTTTTATATCCAAATTATGTCCCTATAATGGAAGCTGCATTAATCTTTTTCACCAATTCCTCTTCATCTGCTGTGCTTTTGGTTACCAATTCTCCTCCTACGTTTCTAAACAAAACCATGAAAGCATGGGCTGTCCAAGGCAGCTGTCCACATGATTCGCTGGTACAGGGCAATCATGACGAATCTTGTTACAATGACCTTATACAACATTTACAGTTACAGTTCAAATGAAATTATGAAGGTTTAATGGTAGACATGTTAGAGTAAAAATCCATGCCGTACAGCAAATTTATACCGGTGTACCTTTTTGTGCCATTAATACCGCCTACCTCTAGCCAAAACATCCATTGTTCGGAGGTCCTATATTTGTTCAGTAAAATCGTGAAGGTTTTTTTCCTGACAGTGACTATATTCATTGTCATGTAGGTGGTTGGCCAGTGGTTAACAAGTGGATGTTGAGCTTGTAAATTTCTTAAATACTATACTTGAGAGATATCTTGCAGAACTCCGCCACCAAGGGGAAAGCCACCATCGCTCCTTTCTCCTTCAAATTGACTTTGAGTATAAAAAACCATTATGTCCGGTGCAGGGATGTGGTTTTTCAGTTTGTTTTTTCTTCAGATTGGACATAAAACTCCTGTTCACTTCTAATTGAAGACCACTGTTTTCCTGCTTTTTCCCCTGTTACTTTGTGTTCCTCATTACAGCCCTGCAATGAAATCCTGAAACACCCAATTACCATTCTTCTATTGTGCGTGTAGCTTGCCTCATAGAAAAGCCTGATAAGAATTACATTAACAATTGATAAGCATGCTTGTAAGGTTAGCTATATTTTTCTTTGTATAGAGATTGTTCAGTTTACACCCTGCAATGAATGGGCCTGGGCTTTATAGTCATAATAAGTAGGTAATAGCCTTGTTAAGTAGCCAGTGAAAGGTCAAGTCCAGACTCAATCACAGTCTACTGCAGTTATGACCTTTAAAGTCAGTGAAATGGTATGTCTCTATACAATTCATAGAGATATTCATAGAGATATATATGCTGAATCTATATATTATTATGGTCCAGTGAATATCATATGTTACTCAAAGGCATGCATAGGTCCTTGTCATAGAGTACACCAGACATGCACATTTCTGTTGTAGTTTCTAATGTAGACTCTAATGTAGTCCATTAATTTCCAATGGAGCTGAACAATCAGGGAAACTAAAGCAGGCCACAACTGAGATTTTTGCAGTCATCGGCCATCTATGACCAATCAGATTTGCGTGCTTCCTTGTTTCCCTACCGATTTGTTCCATGAACAAATGGATGAGAAGTTGATTACAGCCAGACTACAGGAATAAATGTCTCATACCGTTGCTTGGAGAATGATTGCATCCATTGTTGGGGTTGGCACATGAAAAGATGATTATAATGTTATGTAACAGACCCAGTAAGCTGACTGACTGGCTGAAACAGGTGATACATGATTTATATCTACTTTGACCTGCCACAACAGCCAGTGGATTAAAAAGAATAAATCTCTAAGTAATGGTTGTGGTTGTTTGCAAAATTAGGCTAAATATCACAACCAAAATGAACCAGCATTTGGTTTGACAATTGGGTGTTTATGCTATTTTTTTGTGCATGTGCCTGAGCTGTGACACTGAGTGATTATGGCTTGTAGAGAGAGGAATTGTGTGTAAGTATGTGTGATGTGTGGACACTAACTGATGAAGGCATGTGATCATTTTCAAGGGGAACTTCACAGACTTGCCACATCGCTACAATGACTTTAGATTGCTTATCAGTGACACAAGTTAGTACCCAGAATGATTTTCCTTTTCATTGTCAAATGCGCTGCTCCAGGCTACACATCCTGATGGTATAACCAATTAGTCTCGCTTCCTTCATTTCTAGCTTTGGGAGAATTATTTTTTGTGCTCGCAAATAATGATTAGACTATCCTGTGCCATAGAAATAACCAAATGCTGTGAATTCTTAAATTCTATAGACCTTTTATCTAGAGTGAAAAGTGTTACAGCTTCTCTGCCGTCACTATCAATGTGCCGTTATCAGCTAAGAGTGAGCCATCTATCTGTCATTGTTCAGAGGGATAACACTATGCCATGCTGCTGACCGAGCACGCTCACTACACCAACTTCCTGTCCAACGGATACACAGCGCACACTTGCTTCGCTCTGAGCCGGAAAACCAGCCTTCATCACCATGGAGACAAACAGGAAGTGGTGTGAAACTTGGCTGCAAGTCTGATAGATGCAGGGAGATAAGGGCTGACATTGATGTTAGAGGAGTCAGATTAAAACAAAACATAAGAGCTACTCTACAACACAGGAATGATAACATGATAGCCAAACAGATAAAATAGAACTGCACTGTGTATAGGAGACTAAAATAGGACAACTCTTTGTATAGGAGACTTACATAGTGAGTTTACTGTGCTGTGTAGAGTGCAGCTTAAGTATGTACTCATTCACTGGCTCTGAGATAATTTTCATGGTGTTCATTTACGGATGTTTTGGACACCCAAGTCCCATTCATCTCTAGTGAAGGTTCCTATCTTTTACCGCTTTGTTTAATGCTTGTTTTTTGTTTTAATTTGTTTTTCCCCCATCCCTCTTGGAAAGCCTTAAACTCACAGCAAACATCTCAGAAAATATATTTACAGTGAATGTCAATCCTTGATGCTTTAATCTCTGTATCTCTCTATTATGAGTGAGATTGTGTGTGGGAAGGAATGGACCAAACCAAGCAAACACCAGCTGATGAAAACCAGAGTAGTGCAGGTAAACTAAGTGATGCTAGTAGGACTAATGAGGAGGAAAGAGGAAAAATCCCTTTGGGGGCTGAGGGTGGGGGAAAGCATCACTGTACGATACATTAGTTGTGTCTGGCTGGTGCCGTGGCAACTTGCCAGTCTGGATCTCAGTCCCCCAGGAAATATATATTTTTAGGGATTGAACCTGGGCTCTATGCTGACATTTTTCTATTATCAAGGAGCATGTGTGTCCCCTGACGTAAAAAAAAACACTGGATGATTTGTGAACATTAGCCTATTAAATACGTTCTTGACCAAAGTTGCAAAGGTGCACTTTTTAAAAAAACATTCTCAGTAGCATGGAGTTATTTTTAGGAGCATTTGCTGCTAAAATGGTAGCATTGTAGAAGCTGGGATAGAGGGATCAGGTTGGGGGTAATGTGGGGGTTTTATCTGCCCTACTCTCCCCTCTCAGCCATGTTGTAGCCTTCAAACTGAGGAAAGCTGTTTTCTGGGCTTCCTCCAAATGGGTATCCTTTCCCTCATCTAACAGACCCAGTTTCAGCTCAGTGTGTGGTTGTGTTTATGTATATGCACGTGTCTTTGTTCATGCATGTGTCAGTAGTTTTTATGTGTGTGATTTGCATTAACAGTTAATGTGTTTGTATAGTCTAGTGTCCTCACAGGAGTGTGTGTGGTAAGATGAGGCATTGTCTCTTTCTGTGTGAAATAAAGCTTTGTTGGTTGGGCGATGTCTCCTCACCAAGTACCCAGAATGCATCTGTGCCATAGCATCACGGTGACGTCAGTGCCTGTCACACCAGGACACTGAGACATGCATAGATATGGCATCTGGGGACTTACATCCTCTGCTTGCTCTCTCTCTAATGCTCTGTTTCCCATATGTGCTTTCATGCCTTTTTCTCTTACACTCTCCTCTCTCTTAAATTCTTTCCCATATGCTTTGAGACATGTTTCTTCTCTCTATCTGCTGTTAGTGATGTGCATTAATTCTCTACCGTTCTCATGTTCTTTCTCCTCTCTCTCTTTCTGTGCTTAAAGAAAGCTGACAATAATCCTTGAGGGGCTTTAAGGTTCAGGGATTTCCATTTTGAATTTTTAGTTCTCACCCCTAGAAAAACACACATTCTGTCATTTTAAATGCTGCCTTGCTCCTGAAACTCTGCTATGCGCAATTAGTGCATATTGGCTGATCTGCTTCAAGGCAGTGTGGGAATAGTGTTCATTGGCAATTGCACCTCATTGGCCACCTCATCTGCTGCAGAGTGCAACATTTAGAATTTTTTTTCCACTTCCCTGGCTGGGCCCATAGGTCAGAGTTCTACACGTTGCACTTGTTGTATTCATAGATGAGCCCTTATAATTAACTGATAGAAGCTTTTCTGTAAACGTAACCAGCAGTGGCATTACAAAACAACAAAAACTTGAGGTAAATTCATGAGGCTGGTATAACTCTACATTCATTCACATGCCATAAAAAGACCAGCCACCCACTTTCCAACATACTGGCTAGATGCTGAGTGTGTGTCTGCATGGTATCATCATTTTCATCCAGAGGAAACTACTTTTGCTTCATAATTCGAAGTATCTGCCTCCATATCAAAGTACAACATGCATGACGTATTTTAGTACTTTCGTCCGAAGCTACATCACTGTCTCTGTCCTCAGTATAAATCCAGATCTGGGAAGGTGTGGTCTGATACGACGTCATACATCGTACTGTACGCTGGCTGGAGACTTAACCCATTACAGGGAGCACTTCACCAGATTTTATATACTGTATGTCAAATTGCTAAAACCACATTTTCACTTATACATTATGCTGACATCATACATACTGATTTACAACTCAAAAATTTATTTTAGTGTGTTATAGCCCTTTAAGTAAGGAATACTTGGACTAGGACTTTTCTTTACCCCAGCCCTCCAAAGTGTGCCAGATGCTTTCATCAGTCAGTCAGTCAGTCATGCTGGGGCCATATTCTGCACCATCTGCTGTGAGACTCCTGCAGCCTTACAGGGCCTCAGTCAATCCCCAATGGCTAAAATATTGGCTACCTTTTCTAAAGCAGCTGCTGGAATTGTGATACGATACCACTGCTTGTCTGTCTACACACAGTCTTAGCTTTGAGGAATGTAAAGCTAAAAGCACATTTGGGACTGTACTGTAGAGCAACACACACTCATTTTTTTGTTTTTTGATTAAAAAAAGTAAAATGACAGGCTATTAATAGATTCATGCAACCTGCCAGCAACGCACGTACACACACACATACACACAATAACAAGGGTTTGGATTATGTTTGTGTCAAGCTGTGCCTGAGTCACTGCAACAAATGTCAGATCTACGTATTACAGCAATGTGGTGCATGGCCAGCACCAAACTCCCACAATGCAATATTGCCTGTACCCTATGTGTTTGAAGCCCTGCTGTTTATTCAGCATGGAAGGTTAATTGAAGCCTGCAAATGTGCAGTCTATCAAACTTGTTAGTAGTGTGATTGTTTTTAATATGATGAGATTTTAAAAATATAACCAACATCAAAAACATCAAACAGACTTAAATATTTGTTTCACTAAAGGCTTCAAGGGCTGCCTCTTACATCCAGAGTTATCTTGATTTGTTTGCACCCCATGATGAGCCAGAAGAGTGCAAGAAGTGAAATTGATTGAGATTGAGTTTTTCCTCTAAGGCTTTCTTGGAGCTCCCATTTCTGGAACACTAGTCTATAATGGCCACTTTGATAGGAAAAAAACATCTTATGGTGTGAGTTCACCCTTGGGTTCTCTTATGCTTGTAAGTCACTTTGGATAAAAGCGTCTGCTAAATGACTGTAATGCAATGTAATGTAATGTTATTAGATAGTTTACAAGGAAAAAGTGACATAAATGATGTGAGAGATTGGATGCTATATGTTCAAGGGTGAGCAAGTCGTGATTGCATACATTGTGTCTTTTCCCACTGAGCCAGTATGGTGTCTGAGGTCACTTTCATGGTTATCATAGGGTACCATAACCACAAAATACATGTGGATATTTCACAGTGTGCTCATGTGTGAGTGTTGAATTATTCTTTCATTAGATCTGAGTTGAATTGATTGTCTATTCAGAAGTAGGATATAACAGTCATGTTATATGGCAGATCAACCTTTGTACCAGAGCAGTCTGTGGAAAGATAAACTTTATAGAGTGAGATTATATTGCACAGTGGAAAAGGTTATGTGCGATGAAGTTTAAGACACACAGCTAGCACATGGTGGAATATCTCCAGAATTTCTGTGTTGACTTTGTTGAGGTGCTACAGCAATAAGTTTTAGGAAACATTCTGAATCCTAACTATTTTGAACAACCGTTGCATGAAACCTCCACTATGAGACATGCATCTAAAATGTGGCAACATGGTCTTTCCACTTTAAGCTCTGCCTCTACATTTACAAGTGGTTATCCTATTAAAGACCAGGTCACATTTGCAGCATTTACTGATTTGTGATCTTTGTCTAGGAATGCTCTATATTCTTCTCTCAGTCTATCTCTCAGGGATGTAATTTTTTCAGGTTTTAGTGTGTTTAGTGACCTGCTAAGTCTTTACTGACCTGTTTTTTGACTGCTTTGTTTTCCTGGTCACATTCCTGATTTCTCCTTCTCTTTTGTGTTTTTGTCTAGATAAATGAGCTAAGCCATGTTCAGATTCCCATCATGCTCATGCCAGACGACTTCAAGGCCTATTCCAAGATTAAAGTGGACAACCACCTCTTCAACAAGTAGGTTCCTTTTTTCTCTGTTCTATATTACATAGGTGGTCATTGTAGTTAATGAAGCAAAGTGTGTGTTACAGCGTGTTATATTGTACATTATAAAATGTAAAAAATGTTTCATCCAAATGCTTCCCTTGAATATCCTCTAGGACAGAGTTCCTCAAATCCAGGCCTGGGGGTCCAGAGTGCTGCTGGTTTTCTCTCCTACCAGGAAGTTAATTGCATTCACCTGGCATCCCAGGTCTTAATCAATCCCTGATTAGACAGCTAGAATGGAAACTACCTGGCAGAATAGAAAACCAGCAGTACTCTGCACTCCGAGGCCCAGATTTGAGGACCACTGCTCTAGGACCTACAGTATCTCTTGAGCTGTGTGAAATGTCCTCTCATAGACGTGTGTATATGTGTGCGTGCGTAGGGAGAACATGCCAAGCCATTTCAAGTTCAAGGAGTACTGCCCTCTGGTGTTCCGAAACCTCCGAGAGAGATTTGGCATTGATGATCAGGACTTCCAGGTATGAACACATACTCAACAGAGACAAACTGAGCAGCACAAGTGCCTCACCTGGTTCAAATAGTAATTGCAAATAGAAAACCTAGTGTTTGCTTTATCCACATTGCAGTACCAGATTGATTTGCTTCATAAGAAAATACCAGAGAATATGATAGTCAATACCTGATTCTGTCTGAATTGTCTTTATCTGGTAAACCCATCCATCTGGTACTCCAAACACATTCAAGCAAACACTGTTAACTATTTGAGAACAATATTTGACCCGGGTTTGACTAGTAAACAGTTGCTCCACGGCACTTTTTCCTTTCCCTCTTTTGTTTCCCATTCCTTCTCTTTCTTTATTTTCCTCTCTCTCCTAGTAAATCCCCATTGCCAGGGCAGGCAGTGAGTTGGCAGTATGTGGAGGTCAGTGTGTCCCAGCTCAGTGCAGCTGTCCTTCTCACATGTTTACATTAGGGTTCGGCTGGCTGCAGTGAGTGGGCAGTCGGGGTGTCAAGACACTGGCCAGCACAATGGAATGCTTTGACATTTTCAATGTTAAACTACTGTTTTTCTACATGAGGCACTTATCACAAAAAGCTGGTAGTACCTATTTGTTTTAATGAGGAATATTAGCAGAATTTAATTAAGGATTATTTGTGGGTGAACTGAAGTGCAAACATTAACATTTTTCCCCACATTGTGATAAATGCATGGTGGGGGAAATTTTAGGATATCACTTTAAATGCTTTCCACCTATGCAAGCCTTGGGACTCCTATAGGTAGGAATTGTTGTATTGTTGCCATGTAGAGACCTCCCAGAAGTAGGACCGCAACCGATTTCAGGTCTAAACCCATAAAGAAAGAAATGCTGCTTAACTATCCCTTGACATATACCTTTGGTCCTCACTTTAGGATACAAGCCATAGATGCTAGGAGAAGAGTGGAGAGTGGGACTGAGGGCAGAGGATACAAAGAATTTTTGGGGAATGAGGTGTTGAGTCAGGGGTGTTGGATCATGTTACTTTCATGCTCAAACTTGTGAGCACCAGCTGTTTGTGTATGTGCGTGTGACCGTGCATTAGCACAGGAGTGTGTGGGTGGATGAGTGGGGGGCTTTGCAAGGCAGCAGACAGGGTCAGAGCCTCTTGGCATGCTTAAGATAGTTGGAGGCAGTAAGACAAAAAGAGGCTAGGTGTAGCCCATGCTGTATTTTGGGCTTCATTCAATTATGTTGAAACAGGGTCTTTTTCAGCCATTCGACCCAAACTGAGCAAATTTAGTTTCATTCCCAGCTATTAAAACATACTAATACTCTTTGTTATACAGTGACCCAAAAGAGACTGACCTTTTTGAATCCTGACCCATAGTTTAAGAAACACCTCTCTGAAATCCCTCCTTTCATTCTATCTTTTCTTTGGCCTCTTTAGCTAATGTCGATGAGAGGCAAAGATACATTTATCAGAGAGGGAATGGTTTTTATTCAACTTCATTCAGGAAGCACTTCTGCTCAAATTATTAGAATATTAATTACTCTTCTAGAGAAGGAAATATTTTCACGTTAAAGACAAACCCAATGCACATTATGTCTGTAACCCAGACACAGCCTGAAACAAAACTCTGCTCAAACACTTCATGACAATCACACAATGTATGATATTTTAGGTGGAAAATTCAGAATGGAATAGAATGATATTGAACTTTATTGTTCAGATTGGTTGGAAAATTGTTTTGGCACTACCTGAGATGTAAAATGGACATTGACAATGACGCTTAATGTTACACATCAAAATGTTGTAGACATCAAGAGCATCGATAGTAAAACTACATACATGAGTAGATCATCTTGGAGCCAGTGAAAATAATGCACGTGCAAGTGATGTCAAGAAGAGAAGCTGATAACCATATCCCACAGTGCACACTCTGATAAACCATAATATAATGGTTATATCGATAATGACTCTTCCTTTCTGTTTTTGCCCTGTCTGTTTGCAGAACTCTCTGACACGCAGCGCTCCCTTAAACAGCGAGGCCCAGGGACGGAGCGGGGCTCGCTTTCACACCTCCTACGACAAACGCTATGTTATCAAGACCATCAGTAGTGAGGATGTGGCCGAGATGCATAACATCCTCAAGAAGTACCACCAGGTGCTCACATGGACCGCACACATTTGAAGGGAAAACAATGATTCACACACCGAGAACACTCATACACAAGCGTTATTGAGGCAATACGCCGACTCGACATCCACCACATTCATATTTCATATAAAATCCTTACCTAAACCTCAAATCTTAATGAAAATATCTCAAATGAAGAACATGCACAAAGAAATGTGAACTCTTATATAATACCTTGTGGTACCTCCCTAGCAGCGATGGCTTGGAGTAAATGCCTCCTAGAGCCACTGATCAGTCTCTGGCATCTTCCTTGAGGGATTTTCTCCCACTCTTCCTCACAGAACTGTGCCAACTCAGTGAGGTTTAAGGGCGTCTGGCATGAACAGCTTGTTTCAGATCCTGGCACAGCATCTCAGTTGGATTTAGTTCAGAACTTTGACATGGCCAATCCAAAACACTAAACTACTTCTTCCTGAGCCATTCTTTTATAGATTTGCTTGAATGCTTAAGATCATTGTTCTGTTCTATAATTCTCTGGTTTCCCTCAGAATTATGCTGGTTCCCTTAATGATTGTCCAGGTCCAGAAGAACAGCCCCAGATCAGGACACTCCCACCACCATGCTGAACTGTAGGGATAAGGTTATTTTAGTGGTGGGCATTTTTGGGTTGTCGCTAAACATGCCATTTTTTTTATTGTGATCAAACAGTTCAATTTTGGACACATCTGTCCAGAAAACGGACATCAAGAAATCTTCAGGTTTGTCCAGGTGGTCTGTGTCAAACTTCTTCCTGGCTACCCTTGCATGAATGTCATTTCTATTCAGTGTTCTTATTACTGATGGATGCTCAATGACATCAGATGCAGCAATGTTATTCTTGCGTTGTTTTTTTACTAGTTTTAATATTTTTATAGCTCTTGGTGATATTTTAGAAAGCAGTCACTGTAATGTTGAATGATCTCCATTCAGATATTACTTTTCTCACAGTGGACTGATGGAGCCCAAATCTTTTTGATATGACTTTATAACCTTCCCCAGACTGATGCACACTCTCTACTCTCCTCCTAATGTCCTCCAAGGTCTCCTTAGATCACACCATAGTGTTTTTCTTTCACCTGAATGGTTAACACCAAACTGACCAGGTTTCTCACCTGTATTTATGGGAGTGACCTTTGATTGGTTAACTTCATACCCAGTTAATTTAGTTTAGTTAAGTCAGGTCTTATTTATATAGCACATTTCATACACAGAGTATCACAATGTGCTTTACATTAAAATAGTAAAAATGATACACATACACAAACCCATTTGAGACCTAATCATAAGCTTCCCCACCTGATTCTACACCTACTTGATTTAACTAATGTAAGAGGGTCACTTGCACTATTTTCATTTTATTTCATGCACAATTTCCCCCAAATGACCTGAAATTGGTAAATATAGATTCTTAATTTCAGGTAAGAAAAGGTGAATTTTGATTAAATATGTCTGGCACAGACCCAACGCCTCTCATCACCTTGAGAACACCATCCCTGCCATTTTTCATCAGCAGGGACTGGGAAACTGGTCAGAATTGAAGGAATGATGGCGCTAAATACAGGGAAATTCTTGAGGAAAACCTGTTCCAGTATTCCAGAGATTTGAGACTGAGACAGAGGTTCACCTTCCAGCAGGACAATGACCCTAAGCATACTGCTAAAGCAACACTTGAGTGGTTTAAGGGGAAACATTTAAATGTCTTGGAATGGCCTAGTCAAAGCCCAGACCTCAATCCAATTGAGAATCTGTGGTATGACTTAAAAGATTGCTGTACACCAGCGGAACCCATCCAACTTGAAGGAGCTGGAGCAGTTTTACCTTGAAGAAGGGGTAAAAATCCCAGTGGCTAGATGTGCCAAGCTTATAGAGACATACCCCAAGAGACTTGCAGCTGTAATTGCTACAAAAGGTGCTCTACAAAGTATTGACTTTGGGGGGGGTGAATAGTTATGCACGCTCAAGTTTTTTTGTCCTATTTCTTGTTTTTTTCACAATAAAAAATATTTTGTATCTTCAAAATCCATTTTAATTTCAGGTTGTAAGGCAACAAAATAGGAAAAATGCCAAGGGGGGGTGAATACTTTCGCAAGGCACTGTATGTCATGTATGTCTGTGTATATAGGCACACAAAGACATTCCAGAGCCTACAGATAGATGCTGGAGCCTATAGATGCTAGCTTTGACCTATGCGTTATATAGGCTGCATCAGTGCTTTCCTCCTGAGGTTTTTCTTTGGAGTGGAAGCATCTCAAGGCCAAGTAGCCCATCTTGACTAGTGGTCAGGGAAACACTGGGCTTCACACGCTCTCCACCACTCACCCCATCCACCCTCTTTTTCTCTTTAGGAGCTTTTATACAGTATTGGCCTACAACATAAACACACATGCACAATTTACATATTTCTCTTTTCCCTCTTTGTCTGACACCGTCACAAATTCACACACAGGCCTACTGCACACTCAAGCACAATATACTCTTTCATTCACTCAATCAACTCCCACACTCCTATTCTGACTGGCTCAAACCAATACTCACACCCCAACCACACAGCACAATGACGCAAACCGGATAGGGGTGGATTTGAGGTTAAATGTTAGGGAGGAAGTCAAGCTCTCTCCAAAACTTTGTGCCGGGCGGTGTGTCAACATTAATTATGTCATATAACAACGACTGAAGTGATCAGTTTTGGAAAAGGAACAGCCTACAGATTCACAGGAATGTACAGTGACACTGTTGTACCAGTTGGTTAGATTCCTTGGGTCATCCTGTCTGTTGATGAATCATGTTCATTGATTTTAGAGCAATAATGCGTCACAAAGGGTCATATTGTGTTTA
>OOFE01020595.1:0-10542 GCA_900323365.1 Monocentris japonica | reverse complement strand
GTCAACCAGAAGCTTGTGGATGGCTACCAAAAGCACCTAATTGAGGTGAAAATGGCTAAATGTGACCAAATATTAGCATTGCTGTATGTATATTTTTGACCCAGCAGATTGTCATATTTCCAGAAGACCTATAATAAATTTATGAAAGAACCAAAATTCATGAATGTTTTTTGTGAAAAAGCAGTATGTTCTCTAATCATTCCATCACAGAAAAATAAGAGTTGTAGAAATCATTGGAAACTCAAGACTGCCATGATATACATGTTCTTTACAAGTGTATGTAAACTTTTGACCACAACTGCATTTCATCATTCTATTCTGATGCCAGTACTTAGAGAGGGTAATTACAGTCTACATTATGAACATATCTCCACCCCACTGGCAGATCCAAACCCAGATTTTTTTCTATCACCACAACTAAGAAAGAGGATCCTTTTAACTCCCTAAGCTTCTCAAGTCCTACACTATATTATAAATGGTCCGCTTGAATGAGGAAACATGCATGAGAGTTTCATAAAGCACTTGTGAGAATTTTGACAGCCTTACAGAAGGTTCTGGTAAATAAATATATGTAGACCATCTCCTCTTCAACTGTACTTTTGGACGAGGTTTCTATCTGTGTGCAGAACATCTTGACGGTGTGGAGAATTGATGGAGAGTATGAGATTATGGACAGGAGGGGAATAATTCCATATGTACGCACATGTTATAAAAATTTGAAAAAGAAAAAACACAACAACCCAAAACATACATTTGATTTGGGTCAGTCTTCTCACCTTTCTCACTGAACCTGGTTTCATTTATGAAAACCTACAATCATATTTTCATTTGCAATGCTCAGTCTTCAGTTCTATTCCCCTTTCAGTCATTAAAAACATAGTACATACCTCTGGCTCTTGCTGTGCACCATAATTACATGATAGATGAAAAGAGAGAAGGGGAATAGGTACTTGGCAGAAACACTGACATTCCTGACATGAAACCTTCATCTCCACAGTTGGCCTTTATTCTGCTCCAGTTCTTCAGCTTTTCAAGTTTCTGTGGGGGGATTGTATGCACACAGTTGGTGGTTGATAGGGCTACACGGATGATACTTAATGATCTTAGAGGAGTCTATATTCTACCCGAAGAAAAACAGGCGTGCTGACTACAGAGACTGGGTTGTCAGAGACTGTGGGTTGAACTAGCTACCCTTGGACTTAAAGAGCACACCTGCTGGTTCCAAAACCAGCAGGGGCGTCAAATGAGCAGGTGGCGAGTGACATACTGGAGAGCTATGGAGCGGAGGGAGGGTTAAGTATTTTGGCTGTTTACCGACTCCTTGTCCTCCACAATCTCCTAACTCAATTTAACGTCTCGGAGGCTGGAAATCACATCAACAGAAATGGTGTCACGTTAATGTCACATGCTTTCAGCGAGTTCATTTCCTTCAAACAAAGCAAACATTGAAGACAAGAGCCTAAGGTGTAACCTTTATTGTTTAGGGATCAGAACAGGTTCTATGTCCTAATAGCATGTCACTTTAGTCTTGGTGCTGGTGGTGGTTTGGCATGCCATTTTAAGGCAGCCATAAGATTGAAGTATTGAAAATTCCAGACCACTTCCTAGCAAGCAGACTACCTTACAATGCTACCTTGAAGCTATGCTGCCATAGTAAACCCAGTCAAACCATGGCATGGCATGTTGGAAGTTGGACCGATTTCATCTCCAAAATGTTCACATTGTGTAGCACAACGCTCTTAAAGTGTTAAGCACATTATGTGGTCAGAGACCATAAAAACAGAGGGAATGTGCCCCATCACCTCTATTTCAGGTTGTCATCACTGATCATCGCCTAACAGTCAGCTTCACATTAGTCTGTAGAAAAACAATAACTCAGTAGATGCAACATCAATTTATGGACTTCACAAGCATTACTCAAAGAATTTTCCCGATAGGAGCCCCCCGACTGCGTCAGGTTATCACCTCCTCCAATGCCCTCTGAGAACAGAGCCAGCCATCATGAGGCTCAACACTGAGTTAACAATGTGCCGGAGAAGAAAGAAGCTGGCCACAACTCTCTGTGCCAGTAATCTCTCTTTGAGGCCCCAGCGTCTCTAATTGCCTGGACACTTGTGTCCGAGGGCTGCTCTCTTTCCTTAGTGAAAAGATGAGACCTCTCGTGATCCTTACAACAGGCTTAAGCTGATAAACCCTTTCATTCAACATGTCCGTGGGATCGGTGCTCAGTCCAAACAGATTGAGTAAAAAAAGACTAATCAAAACACCGATTAGCCCCCAACACAGAGGCATAGCTAAGCCACAGCATGGCCGCAGCAGGGGGCCACTTTCTCAACCACCACTACTGTCTGATGATTTGTGTGTGTTCATGATTTGTGTGTGCTTATTCTAGACTTGATGCATGCATGTCTTAGTGTAACTATTGGCTGGAATATAGCTGCATCTCTGTCTATGCTCTTCTTTTCAATTTCCCTCTGTTGCAACATTACCAGTGCCTCCATATGGGCTGTCATCAATGCATCATCTGGCCTGTTGCTGCTGTACATTATACAGATTCCAGGTCATTTCTCAACAATGACGTAAGCGGAATGTCTTTATATTTGCAACTAAAGTGAGCTGGACCTCACAGTTCACTATACATCTGTAGCACTACCACTTTTCTGGAAGCACGATACACCGTGTAAAGAAGTTTACCTACTCAGCTACCTGAGTACCTGCGACCAAACAGTAGGCCACACTGGGAAAGCCTAAAAGTGTGCATGTGTGTGTGGTGTGTGTGTACTAGGGAGAAAGCTTTAGTCAAGAGCAGATTTTATTACACAGCCTCAAAGCTTAAAGTCTTCTGAACATTGACGTGTTACTCAATAATGTACTTTTTAAGATCATATAAGAATTTATTTGTTTGCTTTTCTTTCACACAGAGCCTGGTGGGAAGTGTTCACTTCAAGATGTCATGAGAATTATTTGATTTGCCACGCATCTTCATTGTTGACGATTGATTGGTTAGATTCAAAACCATATGTCATCAATATTAAATCAAGGGCATAGGCAGATAACATTCATATAACATATATTGAATCATGGCTTACGAGTGTGTTCTGTGTCCAAATGATTTAACACACACACACACACACACAGACGCCAAGAGAGTGGGGGATATCAACACATCCATTTGTCCTAGTAGATATTATGTGCAATTATCTGGGGAGCATATTGTTGTGGTGGTGTCAAATAAGAGGCATAGTAAACTGAGTGAACCCAGCAGCAGATTATTAATCTAAATATCCAAAATCATCAAGAAATCAGAAACACATTATGTAAACATCTACATTTGAGAACAATCTCCTGAAAGAGCAGGAGATGGGACCCAGAACAGAATCCAATTGGCTTCCCTCTGGCTATTATGAAAATAATGAGCAAACTACAGGCCAGAGATCTGCTGAGAATATCTCAGACTCCCCTCAGTTCCTTTCACAATCTCCACTCTCACTCAGTGCTAAAATACCAACTAATGCAAGGACAGCACACAAATTAGCAACAAAATTCTTGAGTCTCGTTGAGTTGCTGAGCACTAACATAAAATATGTTTGAAGATGCAAATACTTAGTTCTTTCTGCGTCTGTTAAACTCTTGACTTGCTGCCATGCTATGCCATGAAGACTGGCTGAAAGAGCTGATTCGATATTATGGAAAGGATTCTTAAGGGGGGAGCTGTCGGCTTTGCCATCCAACCTTATTAGACACATGAAATTTCCTCAACTGCCTCGTTATCCTGTTGGAGATTAACAGCTCACTGTAAATTTTACATCTGCTCTTGGAGGAGAGCAAGGATAAACCATCAGTAAGAACCAACTAATCCTAGTTATGTGAGGTCAGAATATACACCGATCAGCCACAACGTTAAAACCACTGACAGGTGAAGTGAATAACATTGATTATCTCGTTACAACGGCACCTGTCAAGGGGTGGGACATATTGGGAAGCAAGTGAACAGTCTTGAAGTTGACGTGTTGGAAGCAGGAAGAATAGGCAAGCATAAGGATCTGGGCAAAATTGTGATGGCTGTTGAGACTGACTGTTGAGATGTAGCATTATGAAAATATTGTCCAAGGAATTTCATAAAGAACCAGCTAAAAACCAGCTAAAAAAGGAATAATATTGTCCATATCTAGCATTTTCCTTAAGATGTATCTTGCTGTGAGCTCCTAAACACATCCACTCTTCCTCCCTCTCCAACGACTCAATTCACCTACACCCCCCCTGCTTCTTGCATCCAACTCTTTTCCAGCAGGATGTGGATTGGATGCTACTCTGTCCTCTTTCTGTCATGCAGCTTTAGAAGTCCCACAAAGCCCAGCAGAGCAGAGCATTCTCTCCGTCCCCACACACGCCTGAGGGAGAGACTAAACTCCCATCTCCTTCTCTGCACCACCGGTCCTACACTTACTTCACAGCCCACAGCCCGCTGCACACACACACATATCTCAACTGCAATCACAAATGAAAGATAGCACTGTTCCCCAATAATAAAAGACTCCTATGCAGAGGGTTAGATCGACGCTATATTCAAAATCAATGACCAAATTATTTAGGTTATGTTACAGACAGCAGCACTGTCAGGTGTCGTTGGATAGAAATCCCTCAGCCACATGCAACAGCTCAATTGCAGGCAAGACAGCGGGGCTGGTGCCAGTGTGCCAGTGTGCCAGGCTACAAGCTGAGACAGTGGGTCTGTTTGTACAGCGAGCCTCTTTGCAGACAGGAGCCGGAGCCGCAGGAGAAGCTGCACTTTGATGAAAACGCCACAGAGAGGGGATTTACACCATGCATATACAGCAGTGCTCCATCACGGGAGGGAGGCGGTCACGTGGAAGGGAAAGGGTTATCATCCAAGGGGAAACTTGTCAAGATAGAAAATTTCATACTATGAATAAATTTACATTAAATCAACACCGCCACTCACTGGTAGAGCAGATATCCTCAAGGAGCTGGGGTTTGTTTCATTGTCTTTCAGTGATCAAGAGGAAGATTTGCTGTATATTTCTCAAATCAGTCCCAAGCATGCATCCGCCGTACTGTCCCTTTTCATTTATCTGAAGACATGATCAGCAGTGATCATGAGGGGAAAACTGGGTAATCACAAAGAGCCAACATTCAATCTAGGAGAGATAACAAAAGGGAAACGCAAGACAGCTCCGGATGGCAGGATGCCCCTGGGGCGGCTATGCTGTTATTATGTTGGAAAGGGCTGCTGAGCTGCGGCGTGGGGCAATTAGAGACCAGAGGACTGACTGGGGGAGGGTCCAGGCACAGCAACCCTTCCGTGAAGTGTTCTCAGCACAGCAAAATAAGCAACAAACCTCCATGTTTCCACACTAACCCGGATGTGGGCAGTAATAAAAAGAAAAAAAAAAAAAGAATGAGCAGATGAAGGAGGATTTATGAAATCAAATAACAACCATCTGTTAATTTTCATGGAAAGAAGCTTGGTCAAAGCCGCTTTCCTGTCATCAGTGGAATCCAAAATTAATATCAAGCAAATGTACGCTGACCTTTGTGCTGCGTGTGTTGATGATTTGATAAAGAAAAAACAGAAGGGAAAAAGCAGGATATTTGGACGGGTAAGTATGTGCCAATTAGGCTGGTTTGGGATAATACACGTAAGCTGATGAATCATCTGTTATTCTCATCTGAGTGTGACTGCAGACACTGTGGTGCAGACATGGGCTACGTTTGTTATCTTTAACGTCACTCTGCTTTGGAAAGTTCTGGAATGGTCCAGCTGGACAATATGGGAACAAAGGGAGAGCCAATCCCACAGTATCATTTCAGTGGTTCATGGACCACAGACCCAGGTCACAGCCTTACAGCCATTGTGTGTTGTCATTTACAGGCAGATAACAGAAGTAAAAACAGATCGGGTTACAGTGAATGGGGTTTACGAGACACACAGCTGAACTGTTTCGTCGATTCTCAGTTGGGTAATTTATGCCCCCGAGCTTCACCTCTGATGAAATCTCTATTGTAATATTACAGAAAAAAAAATTGTGTCCTCAGTAAAGAGAGACACAATGGGCAGCAAAAGGAGACAGTAACACTAGCTTGGTGTGAGTGGTAACAGTTGGCATCGCCAAGCGTCCACAGCCTTCATGAACACACACGGTTTCCTTGCCCTCTGGCCCTTACTGCTTCAGTGGAGCAGGTGTCTGCCCACATTCCTCACATAAGCTCTTGTCAAACATGGCGCGCAGCAACAAGGACTCGCAGCTGCAGGACAATAGAGCCACATTAAACTACAGGACTGCAGCTACGGTCAGACACTTTAACCCAGAGTCAAGGTAACAGTTTCTAAAAGGTCAACTTACCACAAGAATAAGAGCTTGTGTAACATGAAACTTGCTAGCATGGATTGTAATGCAGTAAAGAAAAAAAAAATCTATCCGTTCAATTTAAATGCTTATGTTGCATTAACTATTATAATTTTGTATCACACATTGTAGTATCAAGAGATATTTGGTCAAATTTATCATGCATCCCTCCCTAATATGAGCTGCTATGATCCGTATTCAGCTGTAGTGACACAAATCTTGATAAAAATTAGTTGTTTTAGGTCTGGAGAACTTCATATGGTTTGGGCTGTGTATTCACCAAACCCAGACGTGCATGGCATGCAATTTAAACCCAATTACTATCTAGTTACAGGTGTTGTGCAAACACAATTTGGTTTGACATTTACAACCTTGAAAAGAGAAAAATGTAAATTATCCAAGTCCAAGTGTGTGTGAAGGGTGTGTATGCACTGAAAGGATGATTTTTAGGTAATCCAAATGTATGCAAGTGAATGGAGAACCAGGGAAAATGCATATACACTGGTGGTGACTATACAGCTCTGGGTGTAGTGTCTCTCACTTTGTGGAACTGAACTCTTCAGATATTCTAACAACTTAGGTTTAACTGTGGTCAGGGTTTCACTGGTCATCTAATCTGCCAGGGTCAAAGGCCTTGACATAAGGATTGGCTCACTTTGCATTTGGTTTCAGCGCTAACTTCATGTTACTTAATCCTCTTTGTGCTTTGAAGGAAATGGGGAATGCAGAAGAGAGTGGTCTGGGGTTTCTCTTCCGAGTTGGTGTCCACTGTAGGGTTACTTAGTTGGCATTCTGTAGACTTAACCCATTCATCACCACCTTCTTTAATTAACCATCTGGGTTCAGGATGTTGCGCTTGTTCTTTCAAGGGTGTAATTGGCCAGTATATTCCAAGTATTCTGCACAGTGCTTTGTGATGACGTGTCACATTTTTTAGGTTATTCTAGCAACGATTTTCCAACCTACCAGCCTATATAGCACCAACCAAAAACATTCTTGTCAGCAAATGTTGAGGTTTCCATATTTGTTCTCCGTGTTGGTGATGTGGTTTCCTTTACCAATGAGCCTGGTGGTCCCATCATGGAGTCACCATCTTTGGATCCCACACATCCCGGATAGATATAATAATTTACATCTTCTAGGTTCACATTGTTGATGTTGATGGGACTATTGATCCTACTATCGATTCCTGTGGTTTTTGCCTTTTGGATTTTGATTTTTAGACCTGCTATCTGAGAGCAGTCTGCCAGATATTCATTTTTGGTTGCATGCCCAGATGACTTGATGGGTGCAGGAGCTTATGAAATGACCTTCAAGATTTTCAAGGTTTTCTGATGCCATGCATGAGAGAATGCAACTTGCTTAATACTAGATTTAACTGTATATAGCTCTCTGTTAGATAGTTGTTACAGATGATGTTATGATCCACATCACAATTCACATTCCTTCAACATTATAAATCCAAACTGCCAGAGTGAAAACAACAAATCCATCCACATGGGCCAACACCAACCTAATCCAACATTACACGATCAAGAACTGGACATTATCACCTGCAGATAAGGCAGTTCAGGCTTTTTCCAGCCACTTCTACTGAAATCAAAAAAGGCACACACCAGACTTGGAGCTGAAGTACATGATGAGCAAGGTGCGGTGCAGTTTTCATCAGATCAGTGACATATTGATGACAGGCACCCTTAGGCCCACTCCGAAGCCCCTTGCAGATGTGGCTCAGAGCCCAGTGAACAGGCGCCCTGTCTCTGGGGGCTCGCTAAAGCACCAAACCTCCAACCGGTGGGAGTGAACAAGAGGCCTTTCTCTCACTGAGATGTGATCCTCCCCCTCCAAGTCCTACAGGAACAGCACTGGCAGAGTTTGCTCTTCCCCATTGGCAGAGCTGGGCTTTCACATAGACTTGGCCAAGGCTTTAATTGATTTACATGGATCTCTCCCACTCTCACTGTACAATTCCATGTAAGGCAGTGCCAGCAAGCCAAGACACTCCTCTCACAGACAGCTGCGCCTCCCTCAACATGGGGAAGATGTCCATCCACTAAAACCTGCTGTCCAACGGTCCCCTCAGACACACACTAGAGGATATGGTATTAAGAAGCAATGCTCTGATCCTTCAGCCTCAGTAGCATTTGTGTAATATCACTTAAGGATGGAAAATATCAAATAAAAAAAAGGAATAGTCTGTGAAGTCATGCATGAAATGAAAGAACAGGAACCGACTGAGCAGTCAAAAACTGCACTTGTTCTGTAACTCTTATAATGCAGAGTTATCTAAACTATCCTCTACTTTTAAACTGAGGAATGCAAAATTCACTAACACTGTATTAGAAAGACCAATTTAACCTTTACAATTTCCTTATCTTGGTCACAAAACAACCAAAAAAACTGCATGACAAAGTGTATTGTTTAAGGACAAATGGTTAACAACACCAGTTGTTCCTTTCCATGCCTCCAGATTATCCCTTCCTGATTAAATGACAAACATTTCCAGTAATGGGAAGGCCTGGATAGACCCCCCCTCCCCCCAGTACAAGAAAAGAGGAAGACAGAGTAGGAGAAAGCAAATTCAGTGCAGTAGAGGGCCGTGAGGGGGAGGGGCGGGGTGCAAGGACAGGAGGTACAGTGGGAGAAGGTGGAGGGACTCTTAAGAGGGTGATGAGGCTCTGAAAGAGGTGATTGAGGAGAAATTGCATCCTTTGCCAGAAGATGAGCTCTGCTTGCAGCAACTCAAAAGGAGCCTAGCCAGGCCTGAGAGGAGGGGTGAGCGGGGCACTTACTCTCCACAGACCCACAACATCAACACAACCCTCTGCTAGGTCAACACCACTGACCAGTTAGGTCTCTCCATGGCACATGTAGATACTCTTCAATAACTGCTATGTTCAGATTCACAGATCTGTGCAGATCTTGAGTTGAGTTGTCTCTCTTCCTCTCTTACTAAGAGCCAAATTAGAGATACTTTGGTTTCAGATTGTTTAACCGCCAACTTCAAATTCTTAAAGTAGGACTTGCAGGATATGATTCTCCGATACAACCAACTTTAATTAGACAAGCCAAATTAAACCAGAATGTGACCCCTCTGCTCCATTTGTTTTGAAAGATAAATATTTTTTACCACATTCAATATTTGTGCCTTTTTGTGAGTTGCCATGCTGTTTCACCAAGATACACAAATCCCCACACAATAGGCAACTAATTAAAGAGCCAATAATACCCTAAGAAAAGCATTACCTTACCCATAGCCAGACCTTAACCTTAAACTATTTTTTTCTTGAAGCTGGAGGATTTCGTATTAGGAGGGTTATACAGGCACTCGTGCGATGAACACCATCCATGTGCACAGGAGGAAGGCAGTAATGTAAATAATTGCATAGAACCCAGAATGATACATACACACATTTTTTTTTTTATATAACCTTATTATGAAATAGTACTGTGTAGAGTACTGACATGCATGCACTGTGAATTAAGTAATGGATGTGGACGGGGGACAATGGCTACATAAAGCCTTGGATAAATGGTAAATCTATTTTTACCTCTGGCAATGTCACTTGGGAATGGTACCGTTACCTTAATGCAGTTGCTGATTGAAACATGAATTTTCACTGCAGACTCATAATGAGAGAATAGGCCAAAAGTTGGATAAACCCCAAACAGTAGCACAAATGTAAGCCTCTGCAAAACTGAGATAGATAATTGCATTCTTTATTTTCATTTGGCCAAGACAGCCAATAACTGCACAAGGATATGAACAATAGGTATGTTGATACCACATATTTTCCACAAGCATTTAGGACACAATAAAGCTGCACTGTGGCGATAGTTGTGCTCCGCCCCAGACTATACCGAGACAACCCCCACTCCTCACCTCTCGGTTACCCCTCATTCATGCCTGGACCTCATAATGAAGTGAAACAGAAAGCATCATTGGCAATCTGAAACACATCACAAGGATACTGATTCAATCTAAATCATGCCTTGCCTACACAAGAATGGGCAGGGCTCTATAGGCGTAGACTGAATAAATACATTTACCATGAGATGTGACATGCAAAATGTTTCCATTTTCCAATTAAGATGCAAAAATAAAATATCCTTTACCATCTGTATTCTTTTTATTACTTTCTAAAAAAAAAAAACAAAAAAAAAACCTATTTTT
>OOFE01020590.1:0-14240 GCA_900323365.1 Monocentris japonica | reverse complement strand
CACCACGCCGCCGCCCATCAGCGACTCTCCGCAGGCAACGTCAGCGGTAGCTTCACGCTCATGCGGGACGACCACCGGGGGCTCGCCTCCATGGGGAATCTGTACGGTCACTACCCAAAAGAGATGTCCGTGTCCGGTATGGGTCACGGGTCGCTCTCTCCGCTGTCCAACGGGCTGGGCACTTTGCACAACTCCCAGCAGTCGCTCTCAGCTTACGGGCCAAGCGCTCACCTCTCCACCGATGCCAAGATGCTCTCTCCGGTGTCGGGTTTTGAAACCCACGCCTCCATGCTGTCCCGGAGTGACCAGGAGCACCTGGCCAGGAGTTTAGGTGGGCACAGCCACGGCATGATTTCCAACCTCAACGGCATGCACCACCACCCTCACAGTCACCTCCATTCCCAGGCTAACGGCGCGGTGATGCTGGGGGACCGGGAGAGACATGGCCCCGGATCCGGCCAGGGAGCAGCAGGCTCGGGCGTCCAAGCGGAGGAGATCAACACAAAGGAAGTGGCTCAGAGGATAACTGCTGAGTTAAAGCGGTACTCCATCCCCCAGGCCATATTCGCGCAGAGGATCTTGTGCCGGTCCCAGGGAACCCTCTCAGATCTGCTGCGGAACCCCAAGCCCTGGAGTAAGCTCAAGTCTGGCCGGGAGACCTTCCGGAGGATGTGGAAGTGGCTCCAGGAGCCCGAGTTCCAGCGGATGTCTGCTCTTCGGCTGGCCGGTAAGATGCGGTGACTTCATTCGTATTTTTAAATCTGGGCTAAGACTTTCCGATGAAACATCATGGCAGGGGTAATAGCCCATTCACCATTCACCGCGATGAATAAGAAATCTGAGCAATTAAAATATAAAAAACGGACACACCGAAAATTACAGGCCTAAAAGGTTCAGCACCAAGGACAGCTCAACTGGCTGAGCCAAGGGCGGGCGTAGTTATTTACGAAAAGGTAACACAACCTATAACAAATGTATCTTGTTTATAGGAATTTAAGGAGTTTAGTTATAGCTAGTTGAGAGTTCTTGAAATTCAGGCAGCATGATTGCCTTGGGCGTTTACGTGGACTGTTGTAAACAAAATTTTGATCGACACATACCAAGTCGTCATGGATTCACAATAAACCTAGAAAAATGTTATATGGCCTCCCTCGGTCTTTCTCTCTTTCAGTGTCCAACTATAAACAGACAGACGTGGCGCTACTAGGCCAACTAGTTGCGCGGGAGAAGAAGGGTGACCCCTGGCTGCCTAATCAATACGCCAGTTCCCACTCTCCCTTTTAAATGTGGCACACGGATCAATACTCGTATCGGAGCTGAAAGACGCAATAACCGCGCGGTCTCTCCGGCTTTTCATTTAGTACTCTGGAGTAAAAGCTCTAAATTTAGACCACAGACAGGTATGGTTGCTCAAAGTCATTCTTGGTGTATGCTTTTTACGCCGAGTCGTCGCTTCTTCAACATGTTGCCAGTCTAGTTTTTCCAAACAAACCACATGAGCAAAATGTGAACTCGGATTTTATTATGGCTTAGTACATGCAATTAGGACACATGGAACTCTTGAAACTTTTATATTATCATAAGTCCATCACCAGGCCTGTCGGACCCCCAGAACGTAAATTCCTCAGGGCTTCTTCATGCTAAGATACATGGTAACCATTTTGATGAAATTGATATGGCTAATATTTATTAGAAAAGGGATGGGAATTGGCAACAGGGACCAAATTAAATGGGATAACATAGTGGGCTTTAAGAAAAACATGCATACATCATGAAAAAATTCTTCATAATTTCTTGGCAAAGTTGCCCTACGTTGCCTGAAAATAACATTCTTGCATCATGTTCTTTATGTGGTTATAGTTTGGAAATAATTACAGTCCACTGCATGTTTATATAACTCAGAAGAATAAATCTCTGAACTAAACAGATGCTGTGTAACATTATAGAAACGTCCCAAAATTCGTCTTAGTTTTCATAGATAGATAGATAGATAGATAGATAGATAGATAGATAGATAGATGGATGAGGATTAGTAACTGTGGCTGTGAGTGTCATTAATAGTGTAGCTCTGTCCTTTCCGTGTTTGCCTGGCTTTGCACATAGGAGATCAATAAGGCCGTTTCCCCTTCCCAACCCCCTTCTCTCCCTCTCCCTAGTGCTCTCCCTCTCTCTTTTTCTCCCTCTCTGATTCTCACTCACTCTCTCTCGCTCTCTCTCTCTCTCTTTCTCTGCAGAATATCACAATAATATCACTAATCATCCACTGGTAAGCATGGCAACAAGCAGGCAGGTTGTTTGGCTTCAGGATATTTGAGCCACCAAACATAAAACGTTGAATTCAGGACAGGAGGGCTGAAGGAAAGCTGTTTCATAAAGTCAAACCATGCACACAGCCATTTTCCATTCTCTTGGCCTCCCTGCTCCCTCACCAAACCTGTCTTTTTAATGCCTGTCAGACTTGCTCGCCCCATTAAAGATTAATATCAATTCCTCTTTATTTTTCTGAGTAATCCAAACAGACAAAATAGTAATGAACATAAGTTCTATGGGCCCAACTAAGTGAAAAAGAGAGTAAGCAAATCTGATATGTGGAAAAAGAGCTTGAAGAGCAGTGAGATGCCATTGATTGAGGTGAGGGCTGGCAGGTTTGGGCTTTGTGTGAACAGCCAGATAGAGGCAGGGTAGTGAAAGGATCAATAGCAACCTTAATAATTGATAAGTATAAGGGAGACGGAGGGGAGAGGGAAGAAAGAGAAAGGCTGAGAGTGGCTGTGTTAGAGCTTGTAACAGCATCTTCTGAGTAAGCAAAGTCAAATCTGCGGTTAACAGTTGAGGACCACACACCGGTTTCACAGCCTAAACACGTGCACTTGTGTGTGTAAGTGTGGTTTTGAACAATGTTGTTTACACCCCAAACACCTCCAAAATAGCAATAACACAGATGGGACACATACATTCACAAGAATTTATTGCGTACATACGACATCTTCAGTGATGAAAACTCATATCACAATGTATTTTTCAGGTTAAAAAAGGAGCCCAGTCATTCTCACACTATGAGATTTGTAACAGAGATCTGGGCAGGATGGGCTGATATTCAACACAAAACATTACAGGGTCAGAGAATAAAGAGTATCGTACTGCAGACAAAGAGCATCGGAGCGTCCAGATGCCGATGGAGCTGTAGTAATGAGCTCTTTCTGCTCATGTCAGCAAATCCTCAAAGCAATCCAAGGTTGTGATGTCATTTGATTTTAAAGGTTGCTATGCTTTATGGGGTTTGTAATGTGTCTTTATGGAGGCGTGCAAGCACATTTCACTGAGAATGTGTGTGTGTGTGTTTGTGTGCATGTGTGTGTGTGTGTGCCCCCACATGCACATGTGTGTGTGTGTGACTGGGTTGTAGAGTGTGTCTGCACTATACATTGTTCAGGCTTATCTGACTCGCTCTGAATCTGTATTGATTTCCTCTCTTCTGCTCTCTTCGGCTCTCTCATTCTCTCTTCCTCCCTTCTTTCCTCCCCCATCCTCCTCCCTTCCTCTTCTGGCTCTGTACCAGCATCAGCAAAGCAGGATCCTTTGGCGTCCACCCTTATTTCATTTCTGCTCTCTTTGGTCATTTCTCTCTATGCCAGACAGAACAAATATTGCATAGGCATTACACGGCACACTGGCATGGAATATTTTGACACTCAACATGAATGAGAGAAGAGCCCATGTGTTAAGACTTGCATAGGAAACCTGGGCCTTGTAGTATTAAATAATCTGCACAGACAGATATAACTCAAATGCCTTCATACAAATTCTACAAAAACCTTAAAAGACCATTGACAGTATACACTAGATGACATTTTTTTGACACTTATGGCCTTCAAGCTCTCATTCTATTGAATTAACTGATAACATTTCAACCCAACTGATCTACAGAAACCCTAACTGAGTAGAAACATATGATCTGACTGGTTAAAATCCTTGATTTGTTTCCATTGAGCATATTTGAATGTCTACTGTCTCATGATACAATAGACAGATGATAGGTATCATAAACATGTTGATAGGGAGATCATAAAGCCTTTTAATTCATCTCTAAATCGGAAAGCCTCATTTTGAGCATAGGCTGACGTTGTTTTGATGAAACTTTCATAAATACCCTTCATGTCAGTTTGAAACAGGCCTCCTGGTGCTGAACGGAAAGTAGAGTAGCCGTTACAAACACCAACAAAACTTTTAAGTGCGGATTTGTCCAAATTTATCACACGTAACTTGCTTAGCATAGTAGCACTGTGTGGGTGTGTGGGCGCGCGCGCGTGTGTTGTGTGTGTCTTTAGAGCTTGGCATATTTCAGCGAGACTCTGAATTCCAGTCATACAATTTCCTGTTTATTAATTTAAAATATCCGACGAGAAAATATACGCAGGCTCTCTTCTATAAAATAAATTCTCAATTACATTGAGGCAAATAGTCTAATCAGATTAAAAGCTTCTATTCTATTCAATTTCCCCTGAAATAGATTAAACTGGAAAATAGAGTTCTCAATAGAAAAATATTAAAGAGGCATTCTTTGATGTCCATGTGACTATATAATGAAACAAAAATAATTTAATTACTGTGCAGGAATAAATTGATTTGAAAATGTTAAAATAAACATTTTTAACTAAATTAATTAACACTGATAGCTCTATTTTCTATGATTGCTGCTTTTCATTGAGCGTATTGATACGTTAGGAAAGTATTCTCCAAATAACAATACACTTTCCTCCTTCCCTTGGTGGCTCAATTTTACTTTTGTTTTGGGTCGCCTATTTTCTGCTCTCTTCCTACAGCGTAGTGTTATATAGGAATAGCCCTGCAGCTAGCAGTTCAAAATCAACAGAAGCCCATGCTCTGCGGAATGGAATGGACCTTTCAATCTGGAGTCATTTAGAGTAAAATGTATTTTGCAATGTGGATTTGATGTGTGGCGTTTTGGTTTGATGGGGCCATAATCAAACAGCAGCCGACCTGATGTGTCATTATAAACTGCGTAGGCTACATCTAGTAAGCCTGTGTTTGATAGGGTGTAAGCTGCCGATCACTCGTCTCAACAGGAGAACACAGGCTTTACTTTGACAAATAAAAGAAGTCAAATAACAACTTCAAATAATCAATTCCTAATCAATTATAGCAGCTCTTATTGCACAATGAAGGGACGGTTTCAAAGCTGCTGTTTGTGGGGCGTTTTACTTCACAGCAATGAATAGGCCTATAATATGATCAATATAATCAATAACCGTACATCTGAGAGGTGTGACAGAGAGTGATTGACTGTTTCTCGCCTGCAGTAGTCCGTCCAGGGCGGGAGAGGGCCCGTCTCACCGCACACAAAGCCCGATCTCGTCCGTCCGTCCAGGCGTCGACTAGAAGCACGGTGCGGTTAGTTCACCGTCTGCCCCTCATGCCCCATCTATACCTGCAGCTCACACACATACACACACACACACACACACACACACATACACATACACACACACACACGCACATACACATATATACGCACACACACGCTTAGGCACACACAGAGACAGGAATGTAGTGGAGGAGAAACCCAACTAACCTCAGTTTTTCTATTTGTGGAATAGAGTTAACTCGTTTTCAAGCTGGCGTAAATCTCATATAAAGTCCTAATATATCATAATAAGTAGTATCAAACAGATAAAGGTTATGTTAGGATAGGGTCTTTTAAGGGAAACGGCACATACTTTTCTGAAAATATATTTCGATTTTTGGTCTATTTTGGTGGTTGTTTGCCTTATGATGACCACCAGCTGGAAGTCATATTTTACCCACCTTTTTATTTACCACCACATCACTGGATATAGATGACGGGTCTTTAAGCGCAACTCACATCCACTTATTGGCTTTCATCTCTGTTTAGTCTTTCTAAGATACCTAGAAGACATCTGAGGAGCTCATGTTACCAGCTGCACACTCCATGTTTCCACACTTATGAGGCAGAGTGTCTTCAAATAAAATCCTGTTCTTATCTGGAGCCCTACCCAGTGTTACTCAACCCCTAACCCCGTGGAAACACAACACACTGTACTTCTAACAGCTCTAAACATCGACTATCAATTAACTTGATAAGTGATTGACTGCTAGTGATGATGATATAACACTATTGTCCAACCTGCAGTATTTTTCTGCCAAGCTCCAAAGCCTTCACCTATCACCCTAAGCCCCAGATTCCTATCGGCCAATCGCACAGATCACACAGGTAGACGCAGGAAAGTCAAAATTAAGAACCTATAATTCTACCAACCACCTGCTGCCCTTCTCATCTTCATGTGTACATGCACAGTGGAAATGTAGGAATGGTGGTCAGTCACGGAAAAGGAAAGTGGCTGCAGAAAATACAGCAAGGAGGCTTGCTCTTGAAGGAGACACAAGTAGAACTTAACATTCTCTGCAGCTAGTAAGTTAACAAGAGGTCAAGATTAAGTGAAGTGGTCGTTGCCTGATATCTTTAGCATCATTGACATCAGGTCATATGAAAGAGATGAAGTGAGAAAGTACCACTTGAGACTGCTGAGATTCACTGCTTGTCTCTTCAGAAAAGCCCATTTGGTAATGAAGCAACTAAAGATAGCTTACAACGGTTTGGTTCTCGTCTCAAGAGAGTTCAGTTTAATGAGCAGCTCCCTCTCTTGTTTCCCTGCGGTCCTATTCGTTGCTATGGAAGGGAATTTTCACAAGCCCAAAGGAGTCTCATTTGGAATGGAACTATTGATTATCTGCAATATGCATTGACCAGGCACAGGCATTGCACTAGCTCCATGGTTCCAGCGGCTCTCTTGGTTAGGGGATGGTGACTGTCTTGTTCCCGCTACAGGCAGATTTGCCTTCAAGCTGAAGAGTTGTATTTGAGCTGATGGAGGAAAAACAGAGTGGTGTTGGCATTGTAAAATGGCCGGTAGCACAAGTTGTTCGAAAACAGGCATTACATATTAAATTATCACTATATTAGCACTAGCATTCAGTCATTACATTAGGGAGTATTGAGTTTGGTTCAAGACAGCACTTAGAGAGCCGGGAGGAGATTCTGGCATGGCTGGGCCTGAACCAATTGAATAAACGTTCCATGAAATGGTTCTGAAGTGCGGATCAATCAATATAGGGACTATCAATCTGGGGGCAAATTAAAACAATTGAGAACAACAACAAGAGGCAAACAGTTGAAGAAGTCTAGAAGGGATGGACTGATGTATCTTTGGCCAAAGGATGGTGAGGGCTACTGCCACGGCAGCACTGTTTAGATAACTAGTGAGACATTTTGTTCAGAGGAAAAATATCTTGTAATTATGCTTTGCTTGCAACAACAAAACTACATTAACAATGGCAATTCAAACACAATCACATGCACACACACACACACACACACATGCTCTCACACATGTGCACACACACGCACTCATATTGATCTCCCCCTCACAGTCAAATCTGTTTACTGCTGTTGTCTAAACCTGCTGTAAAGTCATCAATCATTTGCATACACCACCTCCACACTGCAACCAACCTTATTCGTTCTTTGCCTCCTTCCCTCCTCTCCTCTTTTCCTCCCTTCCTTCTTCTCACCTCACTGGCATGTACACAAACATACTCTGATAATATCCTTCTTTGAGACTGATAGGCTAGATACTATCTCCCACTTTGCTTCTTCACCAACAAACACACATGCAAGCCCAAAGACGCACGTGCGCACTTTTTTTTAATGGTCAGCAACATGTTATGGGAGACATTCCCTTGCCGTCCTCCAAAGCTCTCACACTTGAAGGCCGCCACTCTTCTCCAACACATCTCTTTTGTTCTTCCACAGATAAACAATTTCTTCTCCAGCTGTCTGTCACAAGCGCGCTCCCGTGCAATACTCCCCACCGTGAGTGGACGTGCACCACACGCACGGAAACACACATACACACACCTCGGTCTCGCGGATCGATGAGGATCGATCGGGTGGGGAAGGGAGCCCTGATTACTGGACCACGTGTTCGGGAGAAAACCGCGGAAAATCGATCATTGCAGCTTTTTAGGGCAGCAGAACAGAACAGACTCCCTCCAGCCTCCACAGCTAGAACCCATACTAACGGTGCACCGAGGCACGGTAGGCTGGGCCGCTCCAAATTCGTGGCTCTAGCCCGTTTCGTTTTTAACAATATTACCTAACTGTCCGCCAGTTTAGGTAAGGGTTCCCACACTTTATTTCACAGAACCCTGCACCCCCCAACATATGAGCATCAGACCATTTGATAAGATTTTCTCCCGCATACCCCCTTTCTGAGATGATCTTTGCTATTAGATATGATATATTAGGCCCACATAACTGCTTACATCAGGCCTATAGTTGGGGAAATAACAGTGGAGAGCATGACAGCTATTACTAAATTAGTCATTCTACATTCTGTCACTATTCTAACTTTTAGTACATTAAATAATGGAAATAGTGAAATTAAACTATCTTTCTGAGAGCTGAGGACCCCCCAGGACCGTTTCAAGGACCCCTAGGGTGCCCTGGACCCCACTTTAGGAACCACTATAGTTTAGGATAGATTTCACTCAGGCTAACATCTTTTGACCATGCAATTTGAATTTTGACCAGAAATTTTTGGACAATTTGGAGTTTAACCAACTGGCTTGCCAGAACCTTGACTTTCAGAAAGACATTTTAATCTGGCGTTTTTTCACTCCCTGATATTTTTCCTTGTGGACCCACTGACCTACTACCCTTTCGACTTTTCCATTCTTTCTATTGTACAAACCGTCTTCCATTGATTCCATTTTATCTTTTAACCTTCCTTTTATCTTTTAACCTCATGCTCTGATTTGCTCAATTGCCACTTTAACTTTCACTCCTGTGTTCTCTAGCATCTCCCTTTTGTCACCCAAAACACTCAGAGAGCCTACATCCTGCCTTTTGGCCTGCATTATTTCTTTCCACCTTTATTCTCTTTGTTCTGTATTTGATTGCGATTGCAGCATTGCTAGCAAAATCACAGAACCACAGAGTACTTTGGTGGGAATTAAACTTTTTCTCTCTTTATCTGTCCTTCCCTCCCCTCCAATTCCTCCTGTCCCTCCCTCTCTCCAGCATGTAAACGCAAGGAGCAGGACCAGGGACGAGAGCGCAACCAGCTGCCAAAGAAGCAACGATTGGTCTTCACCGACCTGCAACGCCGCACCCTGGTAGCCATCTTCAGAGAGAACCGCCGCCCTTCTAAGGAGATGCAGATCACCATCTCTCAGCAGCTGGGCTTGGAGCTTTCCACTGTCTCCAACTTCTTCATGAACTCACGCCGCCGCTGCCAAGACCGCTGGGCCACAGAGGAGCACAGCCACGGCGTGCATGGCCATGGCCATGGCCATGTGCACACTCCTCACGGAAACAGCAACAACAACAACAACAACAACAACAACAACAACAACGCCAACGCCTCACCGATTCAACCCGGTACCTCCTCTGTGACCACTTTCTCCAAGGCCTGAGGTCAGAAGGATGGATGGACAGACAGATGCATGGAGGAGGGAAGGGGCGGGGTAATTTTCTCTAAAGCAGTGGGATCTAACCCTGATCCTGGAGCTGCAGGGTGTGTAGCCACTTGCTCCAGATCCAATCATCTGATTCATCTGCTCAAAGTCCTGATGACTGTTGACTTGTGTAGGTGAATCAGATATTCTCAATGCTCCCTGTGTTTTGTTTTAATTAGTTACTCTTAGGGCCTAACTTCCATTTCAAATTCTGTCTCTTAATACCAAAGAACCAACTGCTTTAAGAAAGGTGCCCTCATGTTGGTCTTAGTAAATTCATCAGAAAACCAAAGAAAATCCATCTAACACAGGCCCAACTGCATTGTGGACCTGTGCTGAGTGGAACACCAACTAAGTAACTTGAGGTATTTTTTAAGTCTTAAAAAAACAATTGCTTTAGGGAATTCTGTTGGTTTGGCAGTTGTCAGAATGAACACACCAAAGAAACACCCATGAATCAGAACCAATAGCTTTTAGACAGGTGCTCTCGAAGACCTACACCTTGGTCTTTACAAATCACCCAGAAATCAGACAGCAGACTTCACTGCGTAGAACAAATTTCATAACTGACCAACGATAATGTCCTCTCCTCCCCATTTCGATAACAGACACCGAGGCTTACTGATCAGTGTGACTGTGTGACGGTGTTGGCACATCCTCTGACCTGCAAACCACACACACATTGCATCTACCACCCCCTCCCAGCTCTGCATCACTGCATGTATGTGTCTTATGCGTGTGCATGTGCATATGTACACATGCTGTTTTCCAGGGGTGTAATTCCTCTGCAGTGATCTGGCACATGCCAGGGTAACAGTGCCACCTGCTGTCCACAATAACATCTGAGCATGTTGGTGTGTGTTTCAAGCTCATCATCTGGAGCAGTATGTTAAAAACAAAACAGTAAAACAGCGCATACTACCTTCCTCTGTTCTCCTCTATACCTCTAACACCAGTCTATAATTCAAAATACTACATGAGCATAGATGTATTCTTGCACACACCAACGGACTGATTTGGGAAGGAGAGGAATTGACAACGATTATTGTCCATAGACCCTTTGGTATTTATTTGAGGAGACACAATCTCTTTGCATGGCTATGGCCAGAGACAGTGTAGCCGCTTGAGAGGTTATTTTCAGGTTACAAAAGAGGAACAATCAAACTGGGACGACACGCTCCACATTAAAGAGTGTTGTGTCCGGGTGGATGGAGGGGGCTGCTCTGTTCTAATGGCCAAACAGAGGTCAAATGTCACAATATAGGATCCTGAGTGCCAATGATGTTTGCCTCCTCATGATAATCAGAGAGAACAGACCGTGCCCCCCTTGTGTCTGGCCTGTGTCATAACAACCTTCAAACTGCGAGCACCACGGGCACGTTGGCCATTCCATACCTCAGAAAAACATGACTTTATTGATATGATCAATGCATACTGAAACACAATGGAAATGAACTGTAAATAACCCTCTTTTATTTAATCTCTCTCTCTCTCTCTCTCTCTCTCTCTCTATCTATCTATCTATCTATCTCTCCCTCTCTCTCTATCTATCTATCTATTCTTGCTTTCCCTGTCATGTCTTACTTTTCTTTTGTCCTTCTTTAGTATTGATGCGGGTAATAATAGTACCATAGACACATGGTTTCTCTCTTGTGACTATTGTGCTCTGTTGTGCTGAAACTATATGTAAAGAAGCACCTTGTTGACAAAATGTAAAAAACTTAAAGACTCAAAAAAAAAAAAAAATCACCACGTCATAGACTGATCCTATGCACAGACGAGGAAGAGATATCACAAGCAATGGACTGTGCATATTTGTGAATACCTGTGCGATGAACTAGACGGACTTCCCTAGCTGGACTGACTGGATATGAGGGACCGCTTCTTTGATCTCTGAACTTTGACCCTTTTGAACTGGACTGTCACTGCATTCCTCTGCTGAGAGAGCTCAAACAAGGGGAGGGGCATTGCGTGGGTGTGTGCAATGATGATATTTTTTGGTTACCATGGAAACCGCTTCATTTCTTTCTTTTATTTCTTTGGGCAAAGCCACCTGTTGTGTAGCATCTTCTAGCGGGAGATAATCATATTAGAGAGGAGATGCAGACAGGAGTGAGAAGGGTGCAGAAAGGGAGGAATGAGTATCAGAGGCCCGTAAGACGATAAGGACTAATCTAAATGACATTCCTCCATTGGGCTCTGGTCATAAGTAGTGCACTATAATGGATTCCTATTTGGAGGGTGTCATTTAAGACCAAGCCTAACTTCCAGGGTCCAGGGGAAACAGTTGTTAGGTTTTTAGTGAAGACATTTGAAGTTCAAAGTGTTTCATTCAAACCCAAAGCAGAGATGTGAAAGAATAAGTGTTAGTGATGGAAGGCATTGTGTGTGTGGCTACCTCACAGAATAGAGTGGACTGTGACACAGCCACCAGTACCAAAGATACTTCAGCCTGTCGTGTTCACGCTGGACTTGGGACACACACACACACACACACACACACACACACTCACATACATACACACGAGTAGATACACACACAGATTCACAGACAGACATGCGTCCACATGCTCGTGTCCCCATACACACTTCCACAGAGCAGTCGTGCTGCATAGCAAACACAGGGAGGTGTTTGTTATGTAGAGAGAGTTGAGTGCCTTTTTCCTTCAACCAGGGGTTGGACTGCTCAGAACACACTCACACACACACACACACACACACACCATGAAACCATGTTTAAAGTGAAGGGGGGCACACACTGGGTGGAAGGGGGGGCAACACTGGAGGGGTCCTCATGACCTTAATAGCTACTTTTATTCTAATCAAAAGAGCACTTTGTTTTATACAATGATAAAAAAATTGTTTAACACTACCATTTTGTTATTTTTTACATGTAGACTAAATTGTCACACACAAGCCGTTTTGATCCTCTCCGTGATACACACATGCACACACACTCCTGCCAGAGATATTTTTGTGTAATTTGTAATGCGAGTGTAGATGTGTGTGTGTATCTTACTGTTTACAATGACCTCTGTTCCCACTCTCTCATTGGCTGGCATCTAAACTAACGTGTGTAATGACCAATCAGTGATTACCCTGTCATCTCCAGGAGACATGAAGCCCGCCAGTGACCCCACCCATCCAAACCCTCTTCGCTGGTCCCTCCGTCCAGGGTAGTATTACAACTAGACAGGCATGTGTAGACAATTCATCTTGATATACCTCAAATCTTTATTGTAAAGGTTATGTAGTGAAACAATAATGACAATGTTTAGCAATGAGAGTGACATTAAGTCACACCCAAATGATTGTTCTTTTTTGTTTTTTCTTTGCGGAGCGTGCGTAAGCCATCTTATAGTTTAACATCCTTTGAGTTGATTAATTTATTATTTGTAGTTTTGCACGATGTCCTTTGTGTGTGTAAAAAAAAAAGTATGAGCACATAACTGGAGAATGAGGAGATCTATAAGCAAAATGTGTTGTGGCTTTAGAGGAGATAATGAGTAACAGGAGGGTGAAGGAGGAGCTTTGGTGCAGGAGAATAGGCTGCTAGGAAAGGACATATAATGATTAGGAAAGGACAGGAGAGAAGGAAAGTAGTGAAGGGTGGATACAAAGTAAGATATGTAATAATTGAGGGAATCATTTGGGTCTTTGAAAAAAGAGAAGAATGACACATCAAGGACACACTAAGTTCTGTTTCACATCGCTTTTGGCTTATTTTGTGTTTAAAGATTGTCTCCTATGTGTGTTAAAGTGATTCCCATATTAAAAAAAGAAAACCAACCAAAGCACCTCTATCACTAGGGGTGGGATGAGCGATTCTTTTATGCATGGATACTATATAGCTGTATAGAAACTGCAGGACGAACTGTACCTCTATAGGTGGAGGAGAGGGGGAGAAACAGGAAAAAAACTACTGGGTTTTGATTTCAAAGTAATCTTTTATTCTTTTGGCTCTGTGTTTTTGTGCTATTTGTTTGTGTGTTTGTATAAAATATGTGTATTGGTATGTGTACGGTCTATCAGCTTCCTTACCGTCTCTTTCCTCCTGACGTGTGTCTGTTGTAACCCCCTCATGTTGTGAGGAAATGGAGAATATGGACAATCTCCATACATCCATGTTTGTATTACTGTTTACCATTTATTTCACCACATTGGTGTGAGCGTGGGTGTTTGTGTGTGTGCGTCTGTATGTGTGTCTGTGTATTTATTTCTTTAGTTCCTGTATTTCAGCACATCTGTATTTAATCTTGTGCTAAATTCATTGCCTGGGTGTTTGTCTGCGTTTGTGGTTAACAGAACAATAGGAGCTTGCCAAATGCGAAACAGACAGCTAGGCAACTGAAATACTGTTTCTTCCAGTGCATTGAAATGGCGTCATTTGCTTTCCTACAGACAGATCTTAGAGCTCTGGAAGCCCCAGTGTCAATGTTCTCTCCCTCTTCCCTTACCAATCAATCAATCAATCAATCAGAACCAAGTGTCTTTGTGATGGTAGAAGACAATCAATTTCAAATAGAGCGGAGACAAAAAAGGAGGGAGAGAGAAAGCGAGCGATAGAGAAGGGCAGAGAAACTGACTGGATGGGAGTGGTGTGAGGGGAAGAGGAAGGATGGCTCTCAGAGTGGCTTGTATGTGTGCTGCTCCCTCCCCCCATCACCTTCAACCTCTGGACG